>OVAY01000369.1:0-21171 GCA_900406395.1 Kernera saxatilis
GATAACGTGTTATAAATAAAATATTTGAATAAGAAATAACAATAAATTAAAAACAAAATTTATAACATTTGGATAATAAGATCTCAAAATATTTGAGAGAGAGAGATTTTATTCTTTGATAGAATGTTTTTGTGTTTGTGTTGTGTGTTTACAAAGAGTGATTTTGCTCTCTATTTATAGGCAAATACATAGTNAGTGATGGAGTATCCACCTAATTGAATTCACCTAACACACCATGTGTTAATTGATTTTTACCTAACACATTATGTGTTTTTATTAGTTTTATAACAGTTAGCACAATTTTAAACAATTTTATTTATAGTAAATGTCGAAAATTACCGATTTTTAGCTGTATTATTGGCAGCATTAGAGGTTCCAAGGGGATATTTTTTTTTAATATACAACTTTAAGAAGGTATATATATATATTCAGAAATAGATATAAAATTTATTGTTGACTATTTTAAATATACAGACAACTACAAAATAGATAATAATTAAAATTTATATATATACATGGATGTTAACCGGTTTATCTTAAATATGGTTCAAAGTTAAATCAGTTTCTTTCATTTCAATATTTTTGTTTGAATGATCACTAAAAACACATTATAAAATATAAAAATTATACAATTTGATGATCACTAGTATGCTTACACATCATCTAATTCAAATAATTACGGTAAAAATTAGAAATATTCACTATTCAAACTTTATGATTTCTCTTTTAGTAACTAACTTATTGAAATACACACCCGGATAAAATATTAAATTTAGGCAAAAATTTAAAGACATCATATTTATTATTCTTACAAAAATAAACATATGAACAAATTTTATTAATATTAACTACTTTTGATTAAAAATATAACTTTATTTTATAACCAAAAATCTTGATTTGGTCAAAAAAATTAAAACATAGTTGACTGCACAATATATAGAAAAGTATCTTAAAAGATATAACAATTACACTTAATGGTATTCCCGCGAAATAAACGGTAATTCAAAATATCAGTTACCTTCCATCTTTTTTTTTAAAAAAAATCAAAAAATATATTTAATGTAATTTTCTTAACCGAACACAAATATGTAAAAAATATTTAATTATGCAATGTATAGATATCTTTTTTTTTAAATATAAAATTATTGTAACGGTATTCGCGGAAAATCAACGGTAATTCAAAAAATAGAGTAATAAAAACTTTTGATGAATCTAAACAAAAACATATGAAAAATACATGGTGATTGGTCTTAGTTGTAGGGCTAGATTTTCTGCATTAATTATTTTTACCAAAAGATTGAATGAAAGATTGAATGAGAGTGTTTAGTCTTTACACACAACACAAACCCATCAATATAAAACCATAGTGTCATTTGCTTCAGAAGGATATATCACTTCTTGTCTAAAAGACCAAAACATCTCTCTCTCTCTCTCTCGCTCTCTCGCCAGAGCTCTCAGAAAACACTGTTTCGTTGTCTGTCTGTCTGTGGTGTCTTCCCATGTCTACTCCCGGAGAAGTTTCTGTTGTTTCGCAATGCCATAAACTGCTCGAAATGCGTAACTTTAGTGGCGCTGCGATGCTCGTTAAACTGAATAAACGAATAGGCAAAGATTGGGAAGCACTTGACCAAATCGTAGCCATCTACGACGTTATCACCGCCGCAGAGAAGCGGCTTCCGACAGGGTTAATGGATTATTACGGGATGATCCGGGCAACCCGACTCGGACCGGTGGTATTGGATGATTTCATGAGGTTAATGAAGCTTCTAGACGGGAGGCAAAACCGTTTCCCCTTCAGCCAGGAAGCTGCTCAATGTGCCTTGGAAGCTTGGTCGACGCTCTCCAAGCCTGACAAGAAGGCCAGATACGATTTTGACATCTCCGCCCGCCCGAATCCTTTAACCTATGTTGCGGTTAGAGGACACGGCCTCCCTGGTGCCGGTGGATTTGGCCGGAGTGGCATAAGCTTAACAAGCGGTGGCGGCAGAGGAGGATTCAACGGCGGCGTTGGTGGATTTTCCGGAATAGACAATAGATTCGGTGGGGCGGACAAAGGACAAGAAAAGGTGGTAAAATTGTTGAAGATTTGTCCGTACTGTTACACCATGGCTGGATGTGAGACAGGGAACGAGGAACCCTGTTACAGATGTAACCAAGTTTCGGAAGGGGTTCATGCAATGAAGAAAACTGAAACATTCTTGAGGATTTGTCCTTTCTGTTTCACCATGGCTGAATGTGTGACAACGGGCGAGGAACTCTGTTACAGATGTTACAAAGTTTCGAGAGGGATTCATGGAACGAAGAAAACGATTCCTTATATCCCCAAGGAACAGGAACAGAACCCTAATCAGGATGTTGGTCGTCGAACTGACGAGGGTGACGAAAATCAAGAGATTATAACAATCGCTCGAGCAGCCAAACTGTGCACAGTTAATGGAAGGAGGGTGAAACTGATACCATTGAAGAAGAAAACGAAGGATTCTTCGACAAGCAACGTGGACAAGACTGCTACTGCTGAAGAAGAAGAAGAAGACTCTGCTCCGCCTTCAAGTCGTTAAGAACTAGTTTTTATGTTTGTTGTTTGCTTTTTTTTTAATAATAATAAAAACAGATATTGTAATTTTCATTTTCCTTGAGATCCTCGATTGTATTCGATCTTTGTTTCTTTTAGTTTTCAGATTTTCATGTCTGAAATCTAAATCTTTATCTTGGTTTTTGAAGTTATTTATTGTAATATATTCTCGTGCTTATTTCACATTAATCACCCATTTATTACCTTTGGGATCTTCTCCATACATTTCTTCGTATTACAATGTTTTTGTCTTTATATTTACACACAACAAATCAACATTCCCTCCATTGTTTCATCTCTCCTTCTCTCTGCGTCGTGTCGCCATGGTTTTACTCCAACATGTAAGTCTCTCTGTTACTTCCTCTCTGATCAATCAAACTTCCTTTGTCTCTGTTTTTCTTCCTCTCTGAATCAAATCCTTTTTTTTTCCTTCCCCGTGTTGTGTTTAACACAGTTAGAGCAAGGGATGCGTCCAATTTCGCAGTGTTACAATCCAACGGCGTATTCAACAACAATCGGAAGAAATTTCTTCACAGGTACAGCCACAAGCAGCAAGCTATTCTCCAGAGGTTTTTCAGCCGCAAAGCCAAAATCGAAAACCGAATCTAAGGAAGTCGCTGCCAAGAAACATAGCGACGCAGAGAGAAGAAGACGGCTTCGAATTAACTGCCAATTTGCAACTCTTCGCACCATTCTTCCAAACTTGGTCAAAGTATGTGTACTTCTGACATCAGTTACGCAGAGGCATATAAGATGTTTCGTCTGAGAACTAACAAGTTTTTAATTTTAATGAAATTAAACAGCAGGATAAAGCATCTGTGCTAGGAGAGACTGTTAGGTATTTCAATGAATTGAAAAAGATGGTTAAGGAGATACCAACCACACCAGCTTTCGAAGACAGCTTGAGAATGGGTCACTGTAACAACAGAGACTTGGCGAGAGTCGTGTTCAGTTGTAGAGACAGAGAAGGGCTAATGTCGGAGGTTGCAGAGTCGATGAAAGCAGCGAATGCAAAGGCGGTGAGAGCTGAGATCATGACAGTAGGTGGAAGAACCAAGTGTGCTTTGTTTGTTCAAGGTGTGAATGGGAATGAAGGATTGGTTAAGCTCAAGAAGTCATTGAAACCTGTAGTGAATGGTAAATCATCATCAGAAGCGAAAAACAACAATAATGGAGGATCGTTGTTGACTCAGCAGCAATGAGTAATATTTGTATACTTGTACATCTCCATTTCCCAAGTCCATTTGAGAAGATAGATGTAAAGGTATAGAAAGCCCATGTTCTTATTGAAATTGGGTGGATACTTACAAAGTCTATATGAATAAAAATGCTACCAACTCTTTCTTGGGATTCCATCAGATATCTGCAAATAAAGCATAATTATCTTCAGAGATGGTGTGAATGTTATATCAAATTATGAATCATAGAAATTTGTTGCCCATCTTTTTTCTTACCCAATCGTTCCTTTTGAGATGAAGTCCCATGGTTGCTTCTAGTAGATAGCTTTCTTCTGGGAAACAAAGATTTGGTTTAATAAGTTGAACCAACAAATAACTCTTTAAACTCTCCCCACCTAATTCTCATCAAACTTTAATGAAAAACTTCCTTTTAAATAGAGGGTTCGTGCACAAGTCTCTTCCTCATTCAAACCAACAATCAAAGCAAACCAGAACTAGTCAAAGCACAATACAGCAGTAGAAACATCATGGCTTCTCTCAAGAACTCCTTCTTCCCTTCTCTGGTCATTGCACTAACATTCACAAGCTTCTTCACCGGCCTTTCCGCTCACCGTCACCTTCTCCAATCAACACCAGCGACTCAGCCTCCAGCTTTAACATTCCCACCTCTTCCCAAAACCACTATGCCACCGCTTCCTTCTCTACCAACTCCACCACAACAAACCCTACCACAGCCACAACCAACTCTGCCACAGCCTACCGGGTTGCCACCAATGCCGACACAGATACCTTCATTGCCCAACCCTGTGCAGCCCACAATCCCCAACCTTCCACAGGTCAACTTCCCTATTCCCAGCAACTTTCCCTTCAACCTTCCTTTCAACATCCCAAACATTCCTTTCCTTACTCCACCACCTTCAAAGTAAAAGAAGTGACAACCTAATCTCCTTAGCTGTCACAGATTGTTATCCTTCTCTTGCAGAGCATTGTATCACACACTTTTACTTTGTGTCAGTTTGTATACACATATTTGTACTGTTTCTTATTCTTTTGCTGTTGTCTTCCTCATTGTTGTTGCTTCCATGATTCAGATCCTTTTTGTAATATACAGCTTTTCCTAATGAGAGATTTCCCTTCTCCCTTCTCCCTTCTGTTTATCTTTTGGCTTGAACTCTGCAACTCAACAAGACTGAACCTGAACTAGTAGGCTATCATCATAACATACGTAATATATTTTGAAACAGCTCATATTGCACAAGGCACTCTTCATTCCGTTGTTTAAAAAAAGAAACAGCTTTATTTTCGCGATATTCTGTACCGATTACAGGACAATGTTTACCTAGCTAGCTACAATTTGGTCAATTTTTGTAAAAAACAAGGTCTCGTCTACAGTTTGATTTGATGGCATCCTCAAATTTATCAACCTGGTCAAAATCAACCTTGAAAGAAACCATGATGGTACCATCCACACCAGTATCATAGTCTTCCTTGATGTCTTCAGCCTGGCACGATTGCAGCTGGGACACAAAAATAGACAGAGCACCAGACGAGACGCGCTCAGTCTCGAAATTGAAATCCAGTGTCAAATATTTAAGAAAGTGAAAGATAATAAAGGTGGAAATCAAAGTCACCTGATTGTAAAGAAGACCTAAAAGATCAAATGTCACCTCGACTCCCATTTGAACCTGCAGAAACAAACGGATGAGTTCATACCATGCATGATGAGTTGATCATGATAAAAAGAAAGACTTTTTTTTTCTTCGTTTACTTTGGACTTGACAAGGCAAGTAGGAGCAGTTTTCAAGCAATCAGAAGTAACACCACCATATGCTCTAACAAGACCTCCTGTTCCAAGTTTGATGCCCCCAAAATACCTTAAAACACACATATAAACACGATTTGTCAAAGATTGTGATTCGAAACAATGGAGAATGTGCCAGAGATATTTTTTTATTTAAAAAAGGAAAGAAGAAAAAAACTGACCTAATGACAACCACCATAACTCTATCTAATCCAGATGAAAAAATTGCAGACTGAATCGGCTTCCCTGCAGTGCCTGATGGTTCACCATCATCGCTAGATCGGTGTTGATCACCAACCTAGAAAAGGCTCATCAAATCGAGAAACTGAAACAAACTAAGAAGAGCATTTGAGTGGTTTTGAATCGAATCGAATCGAATCGAATCGAATCACCTTATAAGCCCAGCAATTGTGCGTTGCGCGAGGGTCGCGGACCTGGGAGAGGAACAGTTGAGCCGAATGGTCGCTGGAGATAGGGCCGGCGATTGCGATGAACTTGCTCTTCTTAATCTCTTTCTCGACGGATACGATTTCTTTGATGGTGGTGAAGGCGGCGCCTGAATTCGAAGGCATCGAGCACTTAGTGGATAGCAGAGAAACGTGGATTCGCCGGCGGAGAACGACCGCGACGGAGGTTGCAGCAGATAACGGTACGCCTACCCGCATCTGATTGCTGCCTCTCCTCCCTCCCTCTCGTTAGATCGGTCCATCTTATAATTAAAGGCCCAGGCCCAATAACTGTGTGAGTATTTCGTGTTTTTTTTCAAATTTATCTTCTTTTTTTTCAAAAATAAAATATTTTATTTAATTAAGTTTTAAAAAAAAAAAGGTTAAAAATTTGTATAGTACTGGTGACGATAATTATTCCACGTGACCTATTTCTTTTTACATGCAACAAAATTTTATGGGTATATGCGTCTGTAATGAAACAATTACGTGACTTTAGAGCATCTCCGTTGGGAAGTTCTCACGTGAGTATCTCATAAATTTAAATAATAAAATAATGAAAAAGTAAGAGAGATAATGAAATAGGGTTCTCAAATGAGAATTTTTGAAAAACTCATGAGAATCCTATTTAATTGTTGTCATTATATGATTGGTTACTTTTATTTTTATAATTTAAAATTTAATTAGATAATAAAATTATATTAAAATACTAATATTTTTTTTGTTTGAAAAACTCAAAGAGATTCTCATGGATGAAGATGCCCTTAGTTTTCGTTTTAAAATCCCCAATTCATAAACCCTATTAGTTCTTGAATCAAAGGTCACGATCGTAAATGGCAGTATTTTTAGATGTGTTTTTGTTCATATGTGATCGAGATGATTCGATTCAATGTTCGGTAAAGTGAAAATGTAAATTATACGATTTTTAAAAAGTATTTTGACACGTTTAAAATTTTAGATTGATTTGGGTTGTTGATTTAATGTAAATCATTCAAGTTTCATTAGATTTGTTTGTATTTTTTTTTGTTTTTGGCCAAATTAGTTAGAAACCGATTAATTTACATCAGGTGTAAAAATAAATTAAACTTAGAAAAACTCTAACGATCAAATAAATGATAGGATTTCAAGTTCGGTAAGTCTTCACAACTAACTACGTAAATCATTCGATTTTTTTACCTAATTTTTTTAATTGGATCAAATTTCACCTAGTTTCATTTTCATGCCGAGTGTGTTTTTTACCTTTTGTGTGGGATCCCCAATGTTGAAGACCAAAACATACTTAAGTCCTTGAAGATGTTTAAGTATTTCTCCGGAGGTAATGTCCTAGTGTTGTTGCTCTTTGTATTCAGTAAATAGTAGACATGGCTGCACGAGCCACTGAGACAAACTATAGAATAATTTATTAGGGAGGGCTTGATAATACTATTAGGCCATACACACACCGTGATGCCAAGGGACTTGAGTTTTGCATCTGCTTCATTTTCCATGAAAGCCTCTGTATATATCTTTGTTAAAAAAAGTTCATCTCTAAGCTTTCCTTCCTATCTGAATTACCAGTAATATCCCTGTGGGTGTCTAACAATCATAAATGATCAAACAATATCATCAGGCCTCTGCTAGTTATAGTATATACGATTCACCCTATTCACAAACGAAATCAGTATCAGAAAATGCAAAAGTGAGTACTACTACCTGAGCCTTGAAAGCTTCAATATCATTATTAAAACCGCTCTTTCTCTTAAAAGTTTCAATGTAATTATAAATAGGAAAAATAAATGTTAAAGAAACTTGGTTTTTGTTTTTGATTTACTCATATCGGTCTTTAACATGTTGCATACTTAAGGGAAAGTTTCATAATCATCCACAGGGCCGCAAATAACTATGTCCACTCTTGACGGTCGGTAAAACATCTCATTCTCGGTTTATAGAATGTTTTGGTTTTTTGTGTACGTGTTTAATAAAAATATAATTTGTAATTTGTGAAAAGATATTCCAACAAGATCAATGGATTGGTATGCAAATTTGATGAAACTGCATTTGATTAATGGCCCAGGCACAATAACTATATGAGTATGCTCATTTATATTTTCTCCCGGCTCAAAGACTAAGGGAGCTATGTGACGTTGGAGTTAGATTTTACATACTGTGTATTTTTTTTAGAAAGAAAAAAAGGATATAATATAGCGAAACAAATTTCAATGAAACCTTACAAAAATAGATAAATTATAATCAAAAACATTTCCATTGACGAGTAACCAAACCAACGTTTACTACACCAATGACAATAAGTACCAATATGAAGTAGTGAATATTTGGGAAGCACGCGCAAGTTGTAGGTTGAGATTCATTTGCACGGAAACTGAGGTGAGCTGCACTCGCAATGCATGCTACGTTTACATTTTCCAAATTTATAACCGTTCCAATTGCAAGCATCTTTGCAGTTCGTTTTGGGGTCTCGCACACCGCACGGAATATCTGTTTCCTTTGGGGCGCATGAAAGTAGTATCCTGTGTGGTTTTACTGATATATATATAGTAGTAAAAGATGAGTCAGAAATATTTTTGATAAATTGCATATTTTACTTTTAATTTGGTCTTTATAAACATCACCATTATTTGGTTTGGATTGTTTAAGTCAATTGTGTTTCCGCTAGCTTTTTTAAAAATGAGACAAAGAAACAACAACAACAAAAGTCTCATATTTAATAAATACAAGACCTTCTGTTTAAGAGGATCAAACACTCCGGCGCCAGAGACTTAATCAACAAGCATGTCACATTTACTTTTCATTATTTTGTTCCTCTATGTGTCATTGTATCTCGATCAAGTTAATGAACAACTGGCGTTAAAAAAAAAACCTCCTAAATAATGTGACGCCCAAAATGCAAACAAAAATTTGAAGTTTTTTTGTTTGTATTTTAAGATGATACCGGTTGTGGATTTATTTGACAAATCAAGCGCAAATACAAACGAACAATGAACATAAGTGGTGAAATAATCATATGTCGTAATGTTTATTACCTGTTGAAATCAACATTGTGATCATCACAAAAGCGATGAAGCTAACAAGTTTTACACCCTTGGCCATTTCTCTCGTCTTTTCTTAATATCTCTTTCCTTCTTTTGTTTTGAAAGAATATTTTACGTATGTTATGTAATCATCCGACTGATATATATAAAGCGTTTTCATTTCTTTTTTAAGAAATAAACAAGAAGAGTCATCCGTAATAAATGCCTATGGAACTGTTCAAAGTGAGGGAATTAATACAAATCCGATGATCTCCATTCTTCTTCTTTTTTTTTTTGACAAAAATTATCTCCATTCTTTTGCTACTTTTTTTTGGTAAAACATTCTTTTGCTACTTTTAGTATAGAAGAAAATTAGTTTGCAAAAAGTCTATAATCTTATATAATATTTTAATATTTTCCTAAACACAATATCTAATTTGCATAAAACTCAAGGGTGATGTATAAATAATTATCAGTTTTTCACTTAAAAATCCAATTCACGAAAAAGAGACACTTGTGATCTACCGACGTAAGAATATCGATGAAAAGGTTGTTTTTTTTTTGTTAAAAGTATATGTATTATATTCACCTTTCTTTTTAATTTGCTCTCCCCTTACAGAGAGAACGATGAACCAAAGTGCGTACAGAGCAATTAGAATTAAGAAACCCACGTTAGAGGCAGAGGCAGATGGGTGAGATGGAGGTTGTAGACATAATCAATATTGCTTATCCCACCTAATTAAATTGAGTTCCACATTTATCTCTTCTTATACACGTGCATGCATATGCTTACACACGTGCCAAACCAGAGAAGAAAAAAGACAAAACGCATCTACAAAGGTGTTTGTCGTGAATTGAATTTTTTTTACGTGAATTGATGGTATCTTTTTCACTAATCACTACTTAATCTAGTATATTAGTCCATTTCCTTCACTTCTTTTGGTTTTTGGTCTTGTTAAAAATCAATTGAAGTGAATTAACATTAAACCAAAAAGATCAATTGAAGAGTAACTGAAAGTGGTCAAACCATTTAATTGCCAAGCTTGTGGCCGGATTGCGTCTTAGATTCGCAACTTTTCATAGAGGAGAGAGTAAGTCCAGGGGCGGAGGCAGTAAGGTAAGAGGAGGGTCAGACCACTACTAATTAAAAAAATAACAATGTTATATCTTCAAACAAAATTATAATAACCCTCTTAAAACAAAATAATTGATCCCACTAAAATAATAATCTAGAAATTAAATATAAAGAGACCAAAGTTTTTTTAGTTGGACTGACGAGATAGTTGGACTAATAGCAAAATTCAGAATTAATTTAAAATTATACATATTTTACCAAATTAAGTATTAACTTATTAATTTTATTTCTATTTTTGCAAAACACAGACCCTAACTCTTAGTTTCTTTGCTCGACACAAAAAAAAAAAAAAACCTCACCTATCAATTTCAAGTTGAATTTCATGTTATAATTTTTTTGTTTTGGAAAAGTTTTAGAAGTTTCGAAATAGTGATAAAAAAAAAGTTTAAACTAAAAGAGTGTAGAGTGCATTTGTAAACAACTTTTTTTTTATTTTAATCACAGTTTACAGATTATTTTTGAGTATATCTTTTTGACCCCTCTTAAAAATTGTCTACTGAGAGTAACTATGAAAGAGTGTGTACTTATATTCTTATTATTTTCTTTCTAAATAATTTATAATATTCAATAGCAAAGTTTTACTACATGATTCGATTTTCTTATAGTAAACTTCAATTGTGTATTTAACACACACACACACACACACACAAATTAACAGAAGATTTCATTAATTGTGTAACTGTTTTGATGGGATCCAATCTCATTTCTGGAGGCAAATTAATAGTTATCGAAGCACAATGAACGGATTGGAATCAGTCTTGGAGATTCCCTTTTATTTCTCGGGGTTGCAATAGTTTCCAATACAATCTCACTGTCGTCTAGTTTGATTTTGGATCATCGTTTTTGAAATTCATTATTAAATTTATTTTAGGTTAACATAGTTACGTTACTATTTGTTTAAATATATAAAATAAGTATAAATAACCATAACTATGACAAGTTGATTTGATCTAGTTTTCAACTTCATTTTTGTAAAACCATAAATTGTATTCCTCTTGCTTTTTCAATAATTATTTTGTTTTGTAAAATCATCGGAAAAAAGTTGAATTAATAATTTTTAACATACCTTAAATGTATCGAAATATGTATTTGAAAGCAAGTTTGGTGGACAAGGAGTATGAGTGAAGAAATAAAGATCTAAACAAATGCTCCTATTCCTATATCCCCCATGTGAAGATATTAATTTTCACATGGAGATTTTGCTGTTAAATGTTTGACTAAAATCGAAGCTCTGCCACCAAAGTCACGAAATGTGGAGGTCCTATGAATTGGTATAATCCGATTTGATAGAAAACCAGTGAAAGAAAGAAGAAAGAAAAAAAAAAAAAAAAAAAGCAATGATGAGGACGAGGGTAGCTCAAGAAATATCANGATGAGGACGAGTGTAGCTCAAGAAATATCATACACGTGTACTTGGTCAACCATATTCGTGTCCATCTGCTTACTTGGGACCATGTCAAGCTCTGGTGATGCGTTGTTGTCTAGCAGCAGATGGATGAAACTGTCAGAAGATAATAACGAGACAATCGTGTCCCGTGGTGACATATTCGAACTGGGTCTCTTCAAACGCGAAACAGGTGTTCAAGGTTATTGGTATCTTTGTATTTGGTATAAAAGATTCCCACGATCGATCGTATGGGTTGCCAACAGAGACAAACCTCTGTATACTTCAACCGGAATCCTCAAGATAGATAATGGTAACCTCGTCATCCTCGATCAATATGGTGCCCTTGTGTGGAAGACGAACCAGACAGAAAATCTTACAGACAGAGTGCCGTTGGAGGCAGAGCTTCTCGATAGCGGTAATTTCGTGCTTCGATACTCAAGCGACAGCAATGAACAGGTTTTCTTGTGGCAGAGCTTCGATTTCCCGTCAAACACTTTGTTGCCCGGTATGGTACTGGGCCTGGATCCCAGATCGGGACTCGACAAAATATTGACTTCTTGGGCAAGCATGGGTGATCCATCACCTGGAAGATTCACGTTCCGCTTAGAAACAGAGAGTGGGAAGCTTTCCAAGGGTGTTGGCTGGGAGAATAATCAGCTAAGATACCGTACCAGTCCGACCTTTTCCAGAATATTTAATATAACGAGGATTGGACTTGAGGAAACTTCTTACAGTTTGAAAATGCGTACAAACGCTAGTTTCTACTCCGCCTTGGGATTGGGCCCAAGTGGGTTCTTGGGGTGGTTCGTGTGGACTCCACAGCCTGGGGAGTGGAAAACGGTCTGGAGTGTATCTTCATCCCAATGTGACTCTTACGGGATTTGTGGCCCTAACAGTGTATGCGTCATGAATCCAGGGCTGAGCTGCGAATGTGTCAATGGGTTTCACCCTATCGAGCACGGATGTGTGCGGAAGTCGCAGCTGAGCTGCGGCCAAGACGTGTTTTGGCGGCTGAGTAATATGAAGCTCCCGGATACCGATGAGAGGACTAGTGTGGAGACGACGAGTGGATTTAATGAATGCAGGGAGAGGTGTCGTAAGGTTTGCCATTGTACAGCGTTTGCAGTTACCAACACTGACTCTCTGTCTCTCACTTGTGTTATGTGGACCGGAGATCTACTGGATCTCCAGAGTTACAGTAGCGAGGGCGAGGGACAGGATCTCCATGTCAAGCTGTCTGCTGCTGCTGATCGAGGTTAGTTACATCCACCAAACAAAATCTGTTTCTAATAGTTTAGTATTCTATTGACTCTTTCGCTTTGTTTTCTTCAGGTCACAAGAAAAACACCAACATCAAGAAAAAGATCCTTGTTGGATTAACTGTTGGAGGCAGCGGATTGCTTCTTCTAAGTTTCAGCATCCTCTGCTTTTGGAAACGCAGGAACAAGACAGCAAGAGGAAGAGGCATTGCCCTGAGAGACGCAAACCAAACCAACAGAACTGAGGGTTGGGGATCTAAATTCATGGAGTTTGACGTCATTGCCGCGGCCACTAACAACTTTGCAGACTCCAATGTCATAGGAAGTGGAGGTTTCGGTGTCGTATACAAGGTAAACAACTATATATATATATATAGATTGATAGTTTCTGTTTTACTCACAAAATAGGTGGTGACAGGGACGCTTACTTGATGGGAAAGAGATCGCGGTTAAAAGATTAACCAAAATGTCAACTCAAGGGATACAAGGATTCAGGAACGAGCTGGAACTCATCGGGGTTGTTCAGCATAACAACATCGTCCAGCTCCTTGGCCATTTCTCTGACTCTGACGCAGAGAACTTGCTTATTTACGAGTACGTCGAGAATCTAAGCCTCGATTCCTATCTCTTTGGTTAGTGCCGCCTCGCCTTTTAACTGGAAGCTACTTTTTTAAGAGTTCAATGTTAGGGCAATAAGTTAATTCCTTTTGTTTTGTGATTCTTTCAGACGCAAACCAAAGCTGTCTCCTAGACTGGGGGAAAAGATTCGATATTATAAATGGGATTGTTCGTGGACTTTCTTATCTTCACCAAGATTCTCGGTTTAGGATCATTCACTTGGATCTTAAGCCGGAGAACGTGTTGCTAGATAAAGACATGATCCCAAAGATCTCGGATTTTGGGATGGCAAAGATCCTTCAACGAGATGAGACGGAAGCAGACGCAGTCTCTGTCGCTGGAACACTGTAAGCAATCAGTATCCTCATCATTTTATAAAACACAGGGAGCTCTCAGAGTTTAATCTTTTCTTGTGCAGAGGCTACATGTCACCGGAATACGCCAGGGACAGGGTATACTCAGTAAAGTCGGATGTTTTCAGCTTTGGGGTCTTGCTTCTTGAGATTGTCAGTGGCAAGAAGAACACAAGGTTCCCTAGACTGAACAACGGAGAAAACCTTCTAAGCGTCGTAAGCTTAAAGCAATCTTAGTCTTCTTTTCTCGAGATCTGTTCAACACTTGTAAAAAGCTTTCCATCTTTTTGAAACAGATCTGGATGTTCTGGAGACAGGGAAAAGGGCTAGAGATCGTGGATCCGGTCATCAAAGACTCGGAAACGTTTCGATCAGGACAAGCCCTAAGATGCATACAGATCGGCCTATTGTGCGTTCAAGAACTTGCAGAGGACAGACCAACGATGCCGTCAATGGCTTTGATGCTCGCAAATGAAGCCCACGAAATTTCTCAACCTAAACAGCCTTTCGAGGTATCGTCGACTGAGGGTGGATCTTCCACATTGGCACACATTACCATGTCTACTCTTGACGGTCGCTAAAACATCCCACTCTCATGTTTCTACTTTTCAATTAAATATAAGCATGTAAAATTCAAATATGAAGACAATGAGTCTAAATTTTAGCAAAAGCATATTGCTAATGATAACTTCTGATATGTGTTTATTTGTTTACATCATTGAACCTTGAGAATATTCAAAATCTTATGCATATGCTTACCAAAACAAAAAAAACGCAAGTATCACTTGGAACTTATATAATTGGAACATTTTCTAAAACTCTTCTACTATGTATCAAAAGATTAGTTTTATTCAACACTGCAAAAGTGCAAACAAAACAACAATGACGTATCGATTGTTTTCCTCAGTGGGAAAAACAAAAGTGTGGGGGGGGAACAATTGTTTGTTTTTTTTTTGTACACAAGTAAAAAAACAACCAACTGCTCACTCACTATCAGACCCAAGAACCTGCTTTTTTATTTCACTAATCTTGGTCTTGAGTTCTTCTCTGTTCCTCTGAAAATAAAAGCTAAAAGGTCTAAGAAACGATACCGCTTGGTGACTTAAGATATAATAAACTCAGTTACAGTTGGTAAGGCATATTTATTCCTTACCTTATATAGCAAGTAACGGGTAGTGAACCAGAGTGTGTATCCGAGACCAACCACTTCCATTAGCTTAGGAAACTGAAACATCAAAATGAAAAAGGCTTACTTCTACCATATGTTTGAAAACAGAAACAAAAATGTGGCTGGAGAGTACTAACCAGAGGAATTGATTCGAGCGAACCAACAATTGCAGAAGCTAAGTAGAGAGCAACTATTGCACCACTCCCATAGAGCAGGATTGAATATGTGTTGTCTGAGTCCAGCTGCATTCACAAATCCAAACATCAATTACTTATTAGATTGTGATATTCATGTTGATGAATAAATGTTTATGCAGATAAACTTATCTGAAGCAGATATCTAAATATATATACACACCTTTATATCGTTCAAGAACTCTAGGGGTTGAGTTTGCTCATCTTCTGCTTGAGCTTCACTAGTCAAGTTTTTCTCTTGGACTGAAACTAGAACCCCATCACGCTTCTCCACACCAAACTCAGTTGATGTTTCTTCAGAAACTGTTTCTCCCGGAAACTTTCCAGTACAGCGCAAAGTGCCTTGCCATTGGAAAGGCAAGACACCATCAGAGAAATATTGATGGCAGGCACGAAAACACCAACTAATTAGAAAATTGAACACCGAATACAATCCAATTCGAAGATCGAAATGATGACGAACCAAAGAAGATAGTACTGATCAACGCGAATCAATTAGGGCTATCAAAAATCATAACAAGGCAAAAAACGCGAGAACAATGAGTGAATCACATGGCACGAAGCAAAACAGGAACCTGATTGAAGACAGAGAGGTGCAACGTTTCGCTGGAGAGGAAGTGAGATTCTACGCACAGCGTTTCCCGCCAGATATCCATGGCGGGTGGTGCTCGAAGTCCAAGGGAGGTGAGTGATGGTAGTGACTTTGCAGAGCTCCATCTTCGTACGGACGCACAAACGTCACTTACGCTTTAGAATCCTGTGATTTTATAAACAGAGCCTCTAGGGTTTTACTTATTGAGGCTTTGATTAATATTTGGGTCTATACTAGGCCCATATATACTTTAATGGGCCCGTTATTAATAATTTCGTTTTCATCACTCTTCTGTCGGGGTTTATTTGCTAGTTTATTATCTGTAAAATCTCAAAAATCTAAAAACATTGAGATTTTTAAAGCCAAATTATCAGTCAAATGATACCAGATATTTAGTCTAGATTTGTATATTTTCATATGGTGGAAAACTAAACCGCTATGAAAAATATATTTTTCCTTTATTTATTGATACTAATGTACTAGTCTGGCGTTGGACGATGTTTGAATAAATGTAGGATCATAAATGTAATACTCACTCTTACTCACCACTTTTTCTAGTCAATGGACTACAAAACAATTTGATTTTCTTTATATAAACAATATGCCAGATTTGTTGTGTGTGTGTAAGTAAACTTTTGCATAGACTGTACACAGATTTATGTGATAAACATGAAAAAAAATTCCTAATAAGGTTTGATTAGGTTAAAAAAAAAAAGGAAAATGTTTTAATTGAAATCAACATCTAACCATGAAAATTATTACGATTTTCGCAATATCCCATTTGACTGTTTACCAACTGTTCAGACTTCATAGGCTAACTGGCAAAACCTCCACTTTGACGATAAAAACTATCAAAGGAAAAAATAATTTATTTTTTTTTTTTGTTTTTTGTTTGGAGTCAACAAGTGTATTTTAACTTAAATGTGATTGCTAACAACAACAAAATGTCACTGCTTTACATGAATTTTGAAGTTTGAGTAAACAAACGTGGAGAAGTTTCAAACTTTCAAATACCACCAAAAACAGGAGAACTTGAACAAAAAGAAACAATCAAACTTAAAATTAAGAAAAATAAGTATTAAATCAAACATTGATAAGGATTTAAAATTAACTTTTAAATTTTTAAAAGACAAGTTATAAAAGGTGATATTTTGATATAAAAAAAAAAGGTAATGGTATTTGTTATAAAAAAAATTCCTAATAGTAGTATTTCTCAAAATTCTCCAATTTTCAACAATCGCATTACACAAACTAACAGTAACCACCAACATAATTGCGCTAATTAATCATAGTAACTAGAATGTTTCAACTATCAAACCCTAGAACTAGAACTAAGAGAATACGCCATACATTCTTGAGGAAATTGTTGTGGGGAAATTAGTAATAAGCTTAAAATTTGTGTTGATATTTTGCCTTAAGCTTTATTTTTAATTTTTAATTATTACAAACTGAAAGGAAAAATAAAAAGAGAGGAAATTGCAAGAAAGAAAGAAAAAACAAAACTTTTATTTTTCTCTTTTGTGGAAAGGTTCTGTGTCATCGCATCACAGCCGCTGGTCCGCTCTCCTCTCTACCCTAAAGGGCACACTTAGACACAGAGACACCTCCCAACTTCTTCTCCTTAAATCTCTCTCTCTCTCTCTCCTCGTGCAATGAAAACCGCATCTCCTAGAGACACGACCTCCTGAGAAATCTCCCAATCTTGATGACTCTTGTCGTCTCGTGGGTTTTCATTTTCACGTACTGAGGAAGAAGATAAATAAAATAAAATAAACCCCATGGCGGAGGAGAATCTCGTCTGTGAAGAAACCAGCGAGTCATGGATCAGTGACAACCACGACGACGATGATCATGTCGACGCTGGCCGATTTCTGAATTACAACTATGAAATCTTACGTAAAGACGTGAACTTTGTGAGGAACGGATCAATTCCAATGATGGGTTTTGCATCTTCGATGGGAGATGATGATGGAATCGCAGAGATGGTTGAGAAAGAGGCTGACTTTTTACCCGGAAATGACTATCTTAAGAGATTGCGTTCTGGGGCTTTCGAGTTTCGTGTTAGAAACGAAGCTATGGATTGGATTTGGAAGGTACGATTTTCTGTTTTTTTCTATGGATTGATCATATTCGTATTTGGGTGACAAAAGGGGCTTGTATTGGAAATTATTCAGTTTTTAATCTATGATTTCTTTTCCGCAGATTGTATTTGATTAGATTGCTGAAATTGGAAGAACCTACTTTGTGATATTGACATGGATCTTAAGAATTAGAGATATTGGGTCTCTTTTTTTTTGTTGTCTTTAATGATCAAATTGATTTTTAAGT
Source organism: Kernera saxatilis (assembly GCA_900406395.1). NCBI lineage: Eukaryota > Viridiplantae > Streptophyta > Magnoliopsida > Brassicales > Brassicaceae > Kernera > Kernera saxatilis. The sequence continues at coordinate 18,040 of OVAY01000369.1, forward strand.
TTCATTATTGTTGTTATTGAAACAGGCTTGTGCTCATCACCATTTTGGACCTCTCTGCATATACCTATCCATGAATTACTTAGATCGGTTCTTGACATCCTCTGAATTGCCAGTAAGTTGTGAACTTAACTTCACATTGCTTGATCCGAATTGGTTTTCGGATAATCGATGCAAAATGCTGATTGTGTTTTACGCTTGCGTAGAAGGACAAGGCATGGGCTATTCAATTGCTTGCTGTGTCTTGCTTGTCATTAGCAGCCAAAATGGAAGAAACATATGTGCCTCAATCTGTTGATTTACAGGTGCAAACATTTTTTAGTTCTTAAGTTCATTGTGAGTAAAAATGAAATCGGGTAAAGTATTAGTCTTGATAAGTTCCTAATGGTTGTGAACTTGTGATGAAGCAGGTGGAAGATCCCAAGTTTGTTTTTGAGGCTAAAACAATAAAAAGAATGGAACTTTTGGTACTCAACACATTGAATTGGAGAATGCAAGTTATAACTCCGTTCTCCTTCATAGATTATTTCGTCGGCAAGATCAAAGATCACCCTTCAGAGAATTATATCTATAAATCATCCCAACTCATATTAAATACCAACAAAGGTGAGTTGTTTTTTACTAAAGAAGCATGTAATCTTCTTCTCTCCGAGTCTGTGACTAACTTGCGTTGATCAGAATGGTTAATGGGTTTCTGTGTTGGATGCAGAGGTTGAATTCTTAGACTTCAAGCCTTCTGAGATAGCTGCGGCAGCAGCAATTGCCATTTCCTTTTCAGGAGAAGCTGAAGCGGTTCATAACGAGAAAGTGTTATCTACTTTCATTCATTTAAAACAGGTACTAGGTGAAACTTTTCCTTTTACATGACATCTAAATGCATTCAAAAAACCGCAAAACCTGTCCGGTGACTTGTGGGGAAAAACCATCATTCTGCATGGCTGGGATTGAATATTGCAAAAGAGGGTTTTGAATCAATGAATCATTCGTATTTTCTTTCGCAGGAGAGAGTCGCTAGATGTTTAAAGATGATGCGAGATCTGTCTGATAAGATCAGCCGGGGAGGAGCCACATTAGCAGCGCAGGAGCGGTCAGTGCGGGTGCCTGAGAGTCCCAATGGAGTGTTGGAAGCAATATGCTTGAGCTACAAGAGTGATGACTTAACAATTGGGTCATGTACAAATTCTTCACACAATAGTCCAGACAACAACAGCAATAGCAACAAGAGGAGGAAACAACATTAAGTAAGAGTAAGTGACAAAGAGATACCAAAAAAAGAAACAAAAATAGACTCATAAAAGTTGATTCACATCTCCAATCCATTTGACATTTTCTTTTCTTAATGTTCCTTTTTTGATAAAGTTTCTCATCTTCAATCAGAAATTTCGATTGAGACGAGAGTTTTGCGTGAGCAAAATAAATAATAAAGAAATTGAAAAGAAGAAATAATAAAAATCACTCACTGAAGATGATCAGTGAGGTTCTTAGCTTTCATGTTTGTTATACATTTTGTTGTTGCCTTTTGGTTTAATTGTGTCTTTTAGACATATGAATTAATTACAAAGTGTATAGATAACAAGTTTTGAAAAATCCTAACAAAAATAATATTTCCTCTGGTCAGATGAAGTATACAAATAAGTTTTACGGATAAGTTTGCGAAATTTTTGGATTTATTTTTTTTTACTTATGAAATGTTTAGTTGGATCTCAGAACCGTTTAATTTTTTTATTTTAAACAATTTTAGGAGAGTTTTTAAAATCACTTTTATGATATCATTTTTTTAAATACCCCTATTTGCTATCATTTTTTAAGAGTTTGAAAGGTATTTATAAAAATATAAAAATATATAAATTGTTGTGTTTTTCATCCAAAAACACACATTTTTCTAAGTTAAGGATTTGAAATTAATTTATAAACTTTCAAAAGGTACGTTATAAAATATTGATATTTTTGGAAGAAAACAAATTTTCCCAAAATGGTATTTTTCGAATTCTTATAATTTTAAGATTTTATTTTATTTCTAAATTTTAGGTTTTTTGTTTTTAACTCGAATATTTTGGGTTTTATGTTGTCCCTTTTTTTATAAAATCATTAAAGAGAACGGGTAGTGCATGTTTTAAAAGACGCTCAGTGTAGGCCTTCTTATTTTTGTTTTGACTATAAGACCAGTCAACGTCTTTCTCTCTCTCACACACTCACTAACTTTGTATTTCTTTGAAACATATTAAAAAAAAAACATAATCTGCTGTTCTATTCCGTTACTTATTATTTAATTATTGTTTTTATTCTCCACTGTTTTTCAAATTATTTCACATTTCGTCAAGTACGAAATAAACACTCTAATTTACTTGCAGATAAGGAAAACAAAAATTACACGAAGTACTAGACTGAACTGCACAGTGTTTATAGTATTTTATAACAAATCGTGCACTCCTAAAATAAATGATTTAGTACCGTACAACTGATAATTGATAATTCCCATATATAATGGAATCAATGATTAATACTAATTGAAAACGTTACGGATATTCGTTCCAAATTAATTGGCTTATTTTTATTTAGCACAGTAATCATAGTTTTGATTTTCTTACAACCTAGATTCAAACAATTGGATTCACTCGCATTGATAAGCCGTAGTACTAGTATTACATCCCTTTTAATATCCATGATGATGATAATGCAGAGCAGTTAAATAAGGAATTAAGGAAATTACCAAAAAATAAAGGTAAAAACAGAAACATAGTATGAACATATAGTATTCTTGAGTTATCAAAAAAAAAAAACATATAGTATTCCATCCGTTTTAAAATGTAAAATGTTTTTTTTTATTGTTTTAATATATAAAATGTTCTCACATTTCTATATAAATTATTAATTTATTTTATTATTTTTAACCATTTATATTATGCAATCTCTTCCATAATTAGCTGCTTTATGAAATATAAATATTATCTAATATGATTTTTATTTTTTACCCATGCAAATTAAGAGAAAGAAGAATCAGCTTTTGAACAGAAAATCACTGATCCACGACAACTATACAAATTCTTGTAACTAATAATTCACTATTTGGGTTCATTTTTTACTGTTGTTGTTAATCTTTTTTTTTATGTTTTTTTTTTTTTTTTTTTTTTTTTG
>OVAY01000369.1:21181-36830 GCA_900406395.1 Kernera saxatilis
TTTTTTTTTTTTTTTATGTTTCATTGTGAATGTGGCTAGTACAAAGACAATTGTCTCGAAAGTTTAACTTTGAGATGTGAAAAACGATTATAAAACTCACACTAGGCAGTACGCAAAGTGTTTTACTAATTTTAACTAACAAAACATGGGAATCTCGGGTTCTGTTTAATATTCCTTTTAAAATACAACCTGAGAAAATATACATGTGTTGTAACTTTGTCTAATCATTTAATAAATTTGGCACTACACTATTTATTTTCTCGCTACCCAATAATCTCTGTTCATCAGCTTATATCATGGAAATATATTTTATATATTAAACCGAGAGATATTAAAATTTAGACCCCTACAGTCCTAAACCGCTAAACGGACTGCATATAAAATTACACGTTTGAGCCACAAAGGCACAACTATATTTTTTCGATCGTATGTATGCACATTGAGAAATATTTCGAAAAGCTTTGTTAACATAGGTATTGGTATTTGGTATTTACTAATTAGGATCTCATGAACATTAAACTTAAATACCTAATTGTTGTATATTTAAACCTAATTGTTATTTTGGTTATTTTTACCATAGTATTAGTAAGTATTAGGGATATTTATGAATCTAACGAACTTGGTTTTTTTATCGAGGAAAAAAATAAAAATACTAATGAAGATGGAATGGAAGTACAGGGAAGGTTTGTCACTGACCTTTGGAGGAGACAAAATTACAAGCTATGTAGCACGGAAACTTGGTTAGAGGTCCGTTTCCCGCTTCGGAATTGGAATCGGAATCGAAAGCTTTTGGAATCGTGAGGAAGCGTCGCGGAAGCGCGATTCCAAAAAAAAACCAAGTTGGAATCATTTTAGAAGCACCGATTCCAAATTAGAAGCGTTTTTATTTTTACGATTCCAAATTGGAAGCGTTTGATTTTTACGATTCCAAATTTAAAATCGTAGAAAATAATAAACTATTAGGAAACCTTAGAATAAATTTGGTTTTTTTATTATTCTATTAAAAAACCTAATTAAGAAACATATAAATTATGAACCTATGTAGCACGGAAGCTTGGTTAGAGGTCCGCTTCTCGCTTCGGAATCGGAAGCTTTTGGAATCGTGAGGAAGCGTCGCGGAAGTGCGATTCCAAAAAAAAACCAAGTTGAAATCATTTTAGAAGCACCGATTCCAAATTAGAAGCGTTTTTATTTTTACGATTCCAAATTGGAAACGTTTGATTTTTACGATTCCAATTTTAAAATCGTAGAAAATAATAAACTATTAAGAAATCTTAGAATAAATTTGGTTTTTTTTTATTATTCTATTAAAAAACCTAATTAAGAAACATATAAATTATGAACCATCTTTTGCAATTCTCATTTTCTATACTTTATAGTTTTTTTATTTTTTTCTTCATGACTTTGAAAACCAAGCAAAATAAAGTTAATTTGATTATTGTTTGTTTGATATATTATGTGTCAATTTACCTAGAAAATAAATCAACATAAATCGTTGTTTTTAATTTTTTTTTTATAAACCTTAAAAATAATATTATTTCATTATATATATATATATATATATATATCAATATATATACGCTTCCAATACGTATCCATTTTCTAATTTTTTTCTAAAAATCCGCTTCCGCGCTTCCATACGCTTCCGCTTCAGCGTACCCGCTCCCGTTTCCATGCAGCTTAGTTATGAACCATCTTTTGCAATTCTCATTTTCTATACTTTATAGTTTTTTATTTTTTTCTTCATGACTTTGAAAACCAAGCAAAATAAAGTTAATTTGATTATTGTTTGTTTGATATATTATGTGTCAATTTATCTAGAAAACAAATCAACATAAATCGTTGTTTTCAATTTTTTTTTTATAAACCTTAAAAATAATATTATTTCATTATATATATATATATATATATCAATATATATACGCTTCAAATACGTATCCATTTTCTAATTTTTTTCTTAAAATCCGCTTCCGCGCTTCCATACGCTTCCGCTTCCGCGTATCCGCTTCCGTTTCCATGCAGCTTAGATTACAAGCATTCTTAATGGCCTTGTAACATGTGTGGAGTAAAGGATATCAACGGGTCATATTTGAAGGAGACAATCAAACGATATGGACATTGCTCAAAGGAGATAAACTCATCTTCAACTTCCATAATTGGAACAGAGAGATAAGAGCATGGATGCTTAAATTTGAGAGTGTCGTGATCGAATGGATTTCTCGAAAGAGTCATAGAGCAGCGGACTTTTTAGCAAAGGAAACTTTAAACAATGTTCCATTTATATCTTATAATTTTGTACCAAACTCTATTGTAACAATCCTACATGAGGATCACGTTGTCTCATTTTAATGAAGTTCGATGATGTTTAAAAAACCAAAAACTAATAATGACGATGGATATTTGCAAATATATTTCAAGAAAAAGAGAATGGGGGATAATAATTAAAAAGGAAAAAAGAAGGGTCAAAATGTAAGAAAGGTTAAAAAAGCAGGGCTAGAGAGTAGGTGTATGGACCCACGTTTTGGTCCAAACGCCGACGAGTCACTGTAATGTTGACTGCTGAGTGATAATTGATAAGTGGGAGACCTTTTCAGAGAATAATAATAAGTTAACTCTTTTTTCCTTTTTAGCCCTCAGTGTATTTTTTTTTTTTCCTCTCCCGTCATATACATGTTATGATATTTATCTAATTTAAAAAGATTTGTACGTAAATAAAGCAATATACCTATAGAGATTTATTTTGTTGAATTTATATACAAAGTCCACAGATATTCGAATCTATAAAGGAAATATAAGGTTAAGTTGTGAGGTTCGAAAATAAAATGTTAATATAATATACAAAGTCCACTGATATTCGAATCTAAATAAAATATGAAGTTTTTTTTTTGCCACGAATATGAAGTTTAGTATGAGGTTCGACCAAAATTTTTTTTGACATCTTTTTCTACTACCCACTTTATTTCGAAAATTGATGATTTTAAAAGTTAAATCATGGTCCAAAAAATCCATAGAAGAAAATAAAACAAAGACGACATATCACAGACTAAAAGAAGACTTGGACAAACTGTAATAAAATAAGATACAAGACTGGTGGTTGTTTCCAAGATTTTGGTAATTATGAATAGTCAAGTGCATTTAACGTAAATATCTTAAGAAACATTGCTCTCTATACATTTGTACAGAAACTTATGAAAGTCTTTGACAAGGGAAGAAGAAGATAGATTTGCTTTAGTTTCTTCCCGAATGTGAAGTCGTGTGTTTTGTTTTATTCTTCTGAGAAGCTCTCTAAGATCTAAACCCCGCGAAAAAGACGGGTTTCTCGAACAAAAAAAAGACGTCGTAATGTCGATCAAGATTAGATAAAATCAGGCTGACCTGTGGAAGTTAAGCAACGATGCCACATTCGACTATTGGGATCAACTGATTTGGCATAAGCAATCACTTCAGGGATCGGTAAGTAAGCATAATGAGTGTTGATTATCCCCACAGTGATTCCACTGTATCCAGCAAACGCTCCATGAACCTGTGAGAGATAGAGAGAGATCAAATGTAGTTGAAGTCGAGTTGAGAGTTTTCGATATCGGTTATGTCAGAAAAGGCTTAAAAGGAAGTTGTAGACTTTACAGCGTTTTGTCCTAACACCGTGCAGAGGATTCCATCTGATGCATTTGCACGGACCGCGCGGATCATGTATGTTGGATCTATATACTTCACATCCGCCGAAATACCATTCTCCTTAAAATATTTCTTCGTCTGTATATAAACTTTTGAGCAGTCAAGTTTTCGATAATCATCATTCATTCATGATTTAAGAAATTCAAGTTTTCCACAGCCAAACCTCTTGTTGAATGTGAACACCGATATCACCGAGTACTTTGTTTCCAGATGCATCTTTCGCATTTGTATTCTCAAGGAAACTCTGCAATAAAAGAAAGAAACAAAAAAAAGGGGGAATGTTAAAGTTCTTGTTCATCTAGGGGATTTAATCGATGTCAAATTTTCTGAGTTTTGACCTGCCCTGCTCCTTCTGCAACACAAATTACAGCAGAGCCTTTTGTTTCGATAAGGTACTTCAAATGCTTCAATACGCCATGAGGTCCATGCAGATTGAAAGGAACCTTTTAAAAGTGAAAGCTTTTAGTTAAGAAGCAATCTCTCAATGTTTCTGACAAATTAAAAACAGAACGTACCTCGGGAATCAGACAAATGTCGACTTGTCCACTCGCTAAGGATGCTTGCATTGCAATGAATCCACTGCTCCGACCCATTAGTTTCACAACTCCGATGCCATGGTAAGCACTATGCGCCTGATCACAAGGACTCAAGAGCATATAAAGCGATTAGACGGGATATAACCGGTTTAAAAAACATAATAGTTTTGTTTTTGAAGTACCTCGATGTACGCAGAGTTTATGGCTCGTTGTGCTTCTTCAACAGCAGTGTCAAACCCAAAAGTTTTATCCATATGCAAAATGTCATTGTCGATGGTTTTCGGCACACCAACCACAGCTACCTTCATTCTTCTTTTGCGACACTAAAAAGAGGAAAGGGTCAATCAAAAATGGAACAAAAGTTTTAAAACTTGGACTTTCGAGTGTTAATAAGTAACAACCTCATTGTGTATAGCATTGGCACCAGCGTGAGTTCCATTACCACCAAGCACAAAAAGCATGTTGATTCCTCTCTCCTAAGATAAGATTTCAAAAACTGTTAATAGTCATATTTCAGAATTTGCAATTCCACCATTATGAGTGAGAATTGAATGATCCACCTCCATGCTGTCCACGATCTCACTAACAGTCGGTCCTCCACGAGAAACCCCTAGCAAGCTCCCACCGGATAGATGAATATTCTGCACCACTTTCCTCGAGAGCTAACAATCAAAGGCGAAAAAACAACAAATAAAAAAAGATCCTTCAAATGTATTCTTGACTAGAGAGAAAAAAAAAGAGTCGGTCATTTTCTTGAAATAACTAATACCTTGATTTCAGCTAGGTTCTTATCAGAGAAGCCACGATAACCGAAGGGAATCCCAACAACGTTCTTCACACCATATATCTCTAACGTGATGACAATCTGCAACAGAACAAAAAAAAAAAACAGATCGTTTTTTCACATGAGCAAGAGCTTCTCTCTACATGAAACAAATGTAGCAAACTCACATGTCTGATGACATCATTGAGACCAGGACAAAGCCCACCGCAAGTAACAATCGCTGCCTTCACTTTCTCGGGTCTGAAGTAAATCTTCTCCCGTGGCCCAGCACGATGAACCCTACATGATCAATCCTTGGAAACTTCAATTAGCTAATCTAAAACAACAATAGTCCCAAGCTAAAAACCTTGAGAAACAGCTACTTTTTTGAATACTGTACTACTATTACCATTGCTCAATCCAAGTGCAGTCAGGATCAATACACACTGCTCCAGCAGAAGTTGGTGATGAGTAATTTATAACCTGATCAAATCCAATCCAAACTTAATTTTGCCCTAGTTTTCTAGTCAAATTCCTATGACCAATTGCCATTAGAGAGGAAGAGAGTACCTTGAGAAGTACTCTGTCCTCGTTATTAATGTATCCATGCCATTCTTCATCCGACGGGTAGCCGCCGGAGAAATCTGCCGTCGGAGACCTACCGGAGAAAACAAAAATCCAAACTTTAGCCCTAAAACGATCATGAGTTCATGGTCCCCCACAGAAATTTCGAGAAAAAAACCCAGAAATTGTTAGAAACAACTCATCGAGCTCACTGGATTTTGAAAATTCTACTAACCTCATCTTGAGGCAAAACGTGGAACGGATTGATTCTGCATCTGGGAACACATCAGTGAGATGAGGGATGTTGAATCGCTCCTCGAAATCTCTCTGATACTTTACTTTCCAATCGGGATCGCTTAGATCGATCGCCGCCGTTTCCGCCGCCGCCGCTCCGCGAGGTATCCGCAAGGAATTCGCCGGAAATCTCGGTTTCCGGAGGATCAAAGAACCGAATCGAGCAGGCGGGACGAGGAGGGAGGACTTGTGAGATATGCCAACGGCCACGGCGGTAGAAACGACGCCGGAACCGATAAGCACATCCATGGATGGAGAAGAATGGTCGGATCTTTGCTTTACAGTTCCCACAAGAGACTTTTTGGAGGGAGATTTATTTTTCTCACACTTCTCCGAAAAAAAGAAAAAAGAGAAAGTGCTTTTAATTTTTAGCCGTCCGATCTTAAGATCTCAGTTTCTCAAACTTGGCTTCCTAGATTGACGAAGAAGTAGGTAGGAGTAGAATCCAAATCTAATCTTTATCTAATTAATAATTAGAGAGAACAAAATAATCTAATTTATTTTTTACAAATGTTAGTTTCTCACATTCTCACTAAACTAAAACCGTCAAGGCCTATACGTAAATTTACAATTTTTTTTTATAGGAACTCTGATTAATGAAAAGAGAGTGATGAATAATTACAAATCTACGACTTTTAAGAGATTCTTATGTAACAATTAATTAATATATCACAATTATCTTTGACTTTCGCATACATCACATCACCAAATAATAGAGAGTTGGATCTATAAATGAGAAAACCACGTAACTCCTACGCTATCCATGGGTCCATATATTCAATAAAAGTATCAAACGAATATTTGAAGAACAATACGAATATAAACAAAAATATTCTATTTTGAGCCCTATTGTCTTCTTTAATTAGGAGGAAACATATTTCATTTCGGGATTTGTTCCGGAGATACAGTTTAAGTTTGGGTTTATAATGGGCTTCGGTACATTAATCATTACCAAAGGAAAATATTTTATTCAGATAGAAATAATAAATACAAACTAGTGAAAAAAAAAATGAAATTAAAATGTGGTGTCTTTTGCAGAAACAACTAGTTGAAGGAAAAAAAAAATAGTGTTTTTTCAAAGAAGAAATATAGCATGTAATGTCTTGACGCAAACACGTGAATCTTCTTCTATATTTTTCAGGCAGAAATACTTTAAAGCAATCCATAGCAGCCGTATAAGTAAAGCACTATTCTCACCAATTTATTAAAAAGACAGACATAAGCTTCAATCTAAATTTCTGAATCTGCACTTAAGAGATATTTGGCGCGTAAATGCTTCAAAGGCTGTTTATAGTTAACGGTCACTTAAAACCCTATTTATTAACAACTCTTTACAAACTTCAATTCAACATGTCTTATTCGGGCCACCAACTATAATACCGGAGCCCACAAGTAACCCATCAAGACAAATGTCAATGTCAAAAGACGTAGTTTTATATCCCCATCTGCGAATCAAGTGAGTAAAGCTAGACATAACGATCGTGAAGTGAAGCCATGGACCATCAAGACTATAGCTTGCAGAATGTAAGTAAAAGTATATATATATACACAGTCACAGACACATCCATGTAATGTATCTTCATGATGGAAAGATTAGCTACTGAATTGTTACATGTGTAACTGTAGGAGGAGAGAAGAGTCTTTTTGTCCAAAGAAGAGGAGAGGATTCGCGATGAGCTTGAAATGGAAATTGAAAGAAATTTGGAAGGGGAATTCAAGGATGGGATTTACAATCTTGCACTCAAGCTTCGCCGACTCTATGAACAAAGACGGGAAAGAGAAGAGTCGTTCGATGTTTCCATGAGAAAGAGCAAGAGAGTACTGGAGGTGAACATAAGCATAAAGATGGAAGGAGATACCAAGATTGAGATCACAGAAAGGAAGAAGGAAGTAGACAACGAAAAGGCGAAAAAGGCAGAGAATTTGGACAAGAGAAAGAAAACTGCAGCTGGTGAAGAAAAAACAAGAAAGGAGAAGGTGAAGAATCAAACCAGGGCTCATGAACTCAGGTGGAAATGGTAAAGAGATTGATTGGCATGGATCTGTGCTTATTTGCTGGTATCTATGTTTGAAGTTATTTCTGAAAATCCTATTTAAACACGAGTGAAATAAGAGAGTTATGCATATCACATAGTGCAATGGAGATGGTAAGAGTAACAACATGTATAATCTTCTTTTACAACCATATAGAGATCGGAAAAATCGAGTAATAACATAATAACATTAAATCCTAAAATCCAATTAATTATATGATCTGGAGGATAGTTAGCAAAGACATGGCAAAAATGCTATTGTGATCAAGAATGCACCAGGGTATATATCACACTGACTGTAATGCACCGGCTTGCAATGTATCTTGGAGAGATATAACAGCACCTTCGTAGTTTAAGAAACCCATGAACCAAAACTCATGGTCATCGACCGAGATTACCTGGATGTACTTTTCTGCGGGATTGACTATGTTTGTCGAAGGGTTAACCGATTTAAGCTGATGTAATGGGATTACTACCTGTTTAAGAAGAAGATACAAATATACTAATCAGCAGTGTTGTAAGCAAACTAATCATAGCCTGCACAAGAGAGTGGTCATAGATGAATAAGTAAGAAGATTACCTTATAATAGCTCCATTCAGTTAGGCCAGAAGTTTCATATGAGAGAGGGTTATCGCTACAGTAAGCAAGTTTGGAAGTGGAAACGTAAACAACTCCCATGACTGGACCAACAGATGTTGACAAGTAGCATGCATATGAACTTTGTAGCTGCTCCTCTGGATCTGTTTCAAAGCTTTGCCTGAAAATTTTCTCATACCCTCCTTCTGCAATCACCTTCGTGCTCTGTGCAATTCTTCCCATTGCAGCGTCCGCAAAACTCGGAGCAGTTTTCACTGATAGAGAAACACCAAGATTAACAACCATATACAATCACATTCAAACCACGTCCTAAAATCCTAGCTTTTCTCTTTTAACAATGATTGCAACCATATCTTTTTTTTCTTTGGGCACAAAAAACAGAGGAGGCACATTCAGATGTAATATAAGATCGGGAACTCACGGTGCTGCCACGTGTTTCCGGCAATGATAGCTGCATCTCCAACCTTCCTTCCCCATCTCCCAAGCACATCTTTCACAGTCTCAATTGTGTCTGATCCGATGCAAAGAGATTGATTTGTTGCAACGGTTACACATCTCACATGAACATATACCAAAAATACATAATACCGTTTTAACACAGTTACCTTTCAACGAGGCATCTGATCGAGTCTGAGCTTGATCGTCTTTCGTTTCGGTTCCAACCTCTAACGAAGATTTCTCAGATATAACTATCACAGAACTCGGATCCTCTGCTCCTTTTGGCCCCTGATCCACCGGTTTCGGATCATCATCGCTTTGCGGTGGCTTCGGGTTCTGATTCTTGATCGGAACCTCCGGCTTCGCTGCCGTTTCTCCCGTCGGCTGCTCCATCCTCTCAGAATTTCTGAATTTCGCAACTATGGTATCGATGGAAGGTTTTTTTTTTTTTTGGGTATCGTTGGTTTCTCTGTTAAAAAAGAAAAAAGTCTTTTATTTGGGATGTAATCTATGATCATTTGGATTGCTAATTGTAATTACCGCACAATGACATCGTTGTTTGGTAGTAAATATTAGATTATTCCATGTTTTACATCAAAAATTGTGATATTCTTGTGAATTGTGCCAATATCTAACAAAACTAGAAAAGAGGACTAAACTTCATACATAATTCTGATATTTTTAAAAGAAATTACGTGAATTTTTTCTAAAAGCTCAACATTATCATTTGTAATATAAATCCAAATTCATCGATTTTGGATCATACATGTCATTCACAAAAATATCAACGCCCTGCTTAGAGCACTGTGATTTCATTAGGATGAGTTATCTAAAGTTTAGTTTTGTTTTTGGTTTTAATATTTTGTTTCAGATTTTTTTTGTTTTAAAATTTGGTTTAGGACGAAGGTTCTCTAGTGCGACCCAACTAAACTTTCCCCCAATTTGAATATTGGTAAAATTATAATTGTAAATTATCATGAGAATTTTTCTCATAATATAAATGTCATAATCATTCACAGATAATAAGTTGCTTGTCTGCCTCGTCGTATATCTTAGTGGGAACCAAGTATTGTGCGTGATCTTGACAACACAATAACTAATAATTTAAAATAGTTGAAGTATATCTGTTGGCACAAAATATGTCATTTTTTCTTAATTCGATGTAAACTCGTTTAATTGTATTGCTACATTACAAGATTAATTAGAAAATTTCATCAATCTTGTACGCCGTCAAACATACATTCATCGATACATGGTAAGCAAAAGTCATTGTAAAATCAGAGCTGCATTGACACGGTAAACCATGAAGTGAAGTTATCTACAAATAGTCAACAATAGCTAATTACCAATTTTAACACGAAATTCAACTTTTTAAAAACAATTAAAGACTCCACAGCTCAAGATTAACAATTTGTTAAGAATTATATATGATTTCGTTTGGTGCTCCTCCTTGTAGACGATTCTTCAAGAAAACTTCAGAACTCAAAGAGACTTGGTAAAACCTACTACTTTGATATAAATAAATGAACAATAGTTGTATATCTAATATATGTGCTTGCATGATTAAAAAGTCCAGATATTAAATAATCAACCTGAATCATTTTTTATATAATTAAAAATATAATCTTCTTAGCTATATATTGAGAACCCTTTTCCTCATCTCTCCACCACCAACGAAGACAAGAGCTTTCTCAGTTTCTCTCTTTCTCTCGTCGTTTTTTATCAGACAGCGAAAGAAAGTTGAAACAGAGATCAATGGCAGCTCTTAAGACATTGCAAGCTCTGATCTTTTTTGGTCTATTGGCCACGTCATGTCTCGCTCAAGCTCCGGCTCCGGCACCCATCACGCTTCTCCCACCGGTAGAATCTCCTACTCCGGCTATTACACCAACTGCAGAGCCACCTTCTCCGGTTGCTTCACCACCGGTTCCAGTTACCGAGCCAACTCCAGCACCAGCGACTCCACCCACCGTCTCACCACCGACTATGTCTCCGAAAACTTCTCATATGTCTCCGAAAACTTCTCCTATGGCTTCCCCTCCGAAGCCAGCAGGTTTGGCTCCAGGCCCATCAGGCCCAACACCATCGCCATCACCAGCTCCGGCTCCTGAAGCACCGGAAGCTGACTCAGCATTGACTAACAAAGCTTTCCTTGTGAGCACCGTCATTGCCGGAGCCTTGTACGCCGTCGTTTTGGCTTAAGAGAGCCTTAAGTATTACTCTCTCTCTCCCTGTCTCCTTTGGTTTTTCTTATCATGATTTGTTGACGAATCTCTCTGTTTTCTCTAAATACATTTCGTGTTTTCTTCCTCTTTGTTGGTGATTTTTGTTTTGGTCTTTTTGATAATTTATAACTCTGATAGGCCATGGGAATATGGGATTAACCTGAGGGAGGAGATTCCGATTGTAATTTTCTTCATTATAATTTTTTATTTTATAAATAAAGTCTTTTTTTATATAATCAGCATTAAGAGTACGGTGTGTTATATTATTGCTGGCTCCTACAGGTATTGATTTAGTATGTTTTGATAAAGAGAATTGGATCGGTTGAAATTTAGTTATAATTTTATAAAAATAATTCAAATTTTGTTATAATCATTTATATTTTAGTTTGTTTTTTGTTAAGTTATAGTTAAAAACCGATTGATTTACGTTAGGTATGAAAACAAATTGGACTTGGAAAATCTCTAACGATCATATATTAATATATGACAGGATTTTTTTAAAACTAATTCCGTAAACTAAATTTTTGAATTGGTTAAAATATTTGATTTTAAACCTAGAGACATTAATATATAGACCTGTGCTTGAAACACTTGGTGGAGGAGAAAACGAACCTGGACAACGAGACGCTATGGCTGTGTGCAAGTCTCAACACAACACGGCCTCTTTTAACCCATCCAGCTTTTTTAATGTAACTTCAAAATAATATAGGCGAAGAGTTACTAAAACGTAAGAGAAATAAACATAATTTGCACAAAACAAGAAGATCGAGCTATTGTTAACTAGAATATTCCATTAAACTCTTTTAACTATTGTTAACCGAAGAGAACCTACTTGGATTTTCGTTCACCACCTCGTCTACTCGGTACTTCAAGTTACTTTGCTGCTTCAATCTTCAAAAGTATATGTTCCAAGTATGCATCGCCTTCTCTAAACTCAAGAGGCGAAAATATTTTGTAAGATCAAAGTTTTCTAAAGGATGAAGATCATATCAAAGTTGAGGTTTTGGAACACCATACCTAAGTTGCTGGAGTTATTCATTGAGAGCAATATCGGCAAAAGATTTCTGGTATTCTATAACAAGATCAGAATCAGTGGAAAGGAATCATTAGACTAGTAACGGCAGATGAACACTGAACATCTTATGCTTCTTCAACTCGCTTTCTCTTTCTCCTCCTCCTGAGTCGGGTTTTCTGAGTATGACATGGAAGAGGAGACGATGCCTTTATCCCAAGTTCTTCTGATTTGAGATTTTCTAACTCCAATTCTTCGACTTCTTTGTCTGTATAAACCTCCTCCAATGATCAGTCAGCTTCTTCTTTCTGCCATAAAAAAGGAATAAACTAAATAATTGCATACCATTCACAATACAGAGCAAATCTTCTCCTGACTTCCTTAAAAGGAAATATATCAGAGACGCAACTAAATACTCCAGAGAATAAGAAGAAACCTTCGGAATTTGGGAGGTTTTGCCTCTTGTGGAGAAATTTTGAGGCTGAAACAACACAAGATTTATAACAATACCAACTCTCAGTTCATGTAAGTATTAATAAACAAAGATACTAAATCAAGATTAAAACCAATAACCGAGTAACCAAGAGCGTAACACTTACAATCAGGTTCTAGTGAGAAGATCAAGAGCATTTATAATTAAACCTAGCAATAAATATTGAAATCGAGCAATAAGAGACAAACCGCGGCCATAGTTGAGATTACGAGTAGATCGTCCGTGAAACCAATTGTGAATTTTCTTCGCCACACCCAAACCCTAAATCGAAACATCTCTCCGATCTGCACATTGAATTAGTCAGACAATCCTCTCTCTGTTCTCGCGAAAGATTCTCTCCGTTCTCTCGCGAAACAATCTCAGGCCAGAGTTTACTTTATCGACGACAAACGATGCTTCGATTCTGACTTGCATCACCATGATTATCAATTAGGAAACCAGAGCAAAGGAGAAGAGAAGAGAGGGGAAAAAGCGTAATCGTGCCGTTGAGGAAAAGGTAAAGGTGAAAGAGAGAGAGAGAGGTTTGATTTTCGAATTTTAGCGTAACATTAAGCAAATATGAGTTTTTATTAGGTTTGTTAAAATAATTCAAGCCCAGTATAAGGGATGGACTTAAAAGGCCTTGGGCTTACCAACAAGTGTAAATTGTACACGTGTCACCAATCGCGATGGACGGTGAACAGTTAATTTTTCGTAACCAGTTAATTTTTGCCTAAGGTCAATATAGTAAAGTATATAGCCCTGTCTTCTTTTAAAATAAATGAAAAAACAAACTTAGGTGGTCTAATTTCCACACTGTAATCATTCTTAAAACATCAACACCCACGAATAAATGAAATCACCATATGCGCCTTGACTTTATGATGGCTGAATTATAAATATATCTGAAAATAATTATCGAAATATAAACTATATAATTGTCATACCAATCTACAAGCAGACATTTGTGTCACCTATGGGCAATCGAAAGTATGACTAGTCATAAGGTGAATAGAGAGATTTTTGCTTCCCAAGTGGTGGATTTGGTTGGTACTATTAAAAGACCAAAAGCATGGCCGAACTTTGCTCGTCACTCGTCGGAGTTCAGGTTAGTTTTGCAAAATATATCGTCGTGGAGGTTTGTCTCAGAACCGGTGGCAGCTAACAGAGGAGCATCTCTCATCGCGCAAAGTGATACCAAATTGTCTTTTGTTCAATCATATGTTGTCTTATCTTCTCCTTTATGGTTGAAGGTAACTTTTGAGGCTGAGAGATTGGGATTCTCTGTTTAACTTGCTGTGGTGGTTTTTACTTAGCTTGGCTTTGTTTCTCTTTTAGAGTTAGTGCATAGATTGCATCTTTGGCCAATTTTTTGCTAATCCTTTGCCTAATTGCAAAATGATGTTTTAATAGTTTATTTTTTTATCAATATATATTTTCCCAGATGAAAAAAAAAAAAAACTATATAATTGTCTTTTTCGATTTTCAAAATGTATATGAGTATATCATTACTTTGTAACTCTGAAAACTTTCTTCCTCTATATTTTGTCACCGAAATTTATCTTTTATAATTCACAAGACATCTGACCCCCGATAAAATTAAAAATTTAACATGACGGTCAAAGTCATTCACTCAACACAATGTTCGACTAGAAACCGGGTAATTAAACCGATCAACATTCGGAAATCTACCGGAAGAAAACCGAACAGCATCGCCGTAACCAATAACTAACCGATCAGTAAACCGAGCCGATTCGTAACCTTTTTCTCTCCTCCCAATCCCAATAATCGATTTCTCAACCTGCCCATAATTATCCTCTAAATTACCAACCATACCCTTGACCTCACGAACGAAACCCCAGAACCCATCGATCCAAGCTCTCTTCCAATTCCCATGGCAGATTTCAGACAATCTCTCTTTACAACTCTCGAGCCGCTTCAAAGCACAGACAAGCTCGATCGAATCTCCGAAGCTCAAAGTGTTGGACCGCTCTTTAAACTCGTTGAACCTCGTGTAAAGCTCGTTGATTGAAGACACGTAGTCTTCTCCGACCAAATGGGTGATCTTGTCGGCGAGAGATTTGCCACCAGAGAAGGGCAGATCCGGAATTTTACATGCTTCTTCCAATAGACCGACGAGCGCGTCGGTTTCACGCAGCAAATCAGAGTTAGTAAGAGACGAAACCATTTCTTCGTATTCGTCTTTGTGGATTGTGCTCGATGTTGAAGAAATAAAAAAACCCATGATTCTTGAAGTTGATAATAGATGCTCAAGGTATAAAGCGTACCTAAAATCAAAACCGAAACTTTTAAAATCTTTACTATAACATAACAATTGAAACTTTTAAAAAAAACAATTTACTTACCATCGGACCCAAGAAGAAAGCTCCCACATCAAAGGGGATTTCTCATCTCTGAAATCAGAAAGCTTGAGATAATTCCGGCCACCGGACGCCGGGAAAACAGAGAGCTGATCTTGGAGGATGAAGCGACCGTGCTTGACGATGTGATGTACGATGATCAACGATTTGAGAGCGACGCAAGCGTCTCCGGTGGTGTGAAGACGGTCCATGATTGCTTCGACGGCGGAAGCAGCGGTGGCTCGTGAGCCAGTGCCGGCGGAGAGAAGAACGGCGAGGTGGCGAGTTCCCGGCGGCGTTGAAGGATCGTGAGTAGTGGCACGGAGGACGGAGAGATGGAAAGAGAGAGATTTGCTCTTCGGGTTTGATGAGACTAAAGCAGCTTTGCTTTGAGAAGCTTTGTCTTTGATTATTCCGATTAGATCTGCAAAACTTGTGATTCTTCCCATCGATTAAAGCTCCGATAATGATGATGATTGATGATCCGACTTCTTTTGTATTCTTTTATGTTTGCTGGATTAACAAGGAGATAATACGAATTTAATATTTATATTTTTGTTGGTCAAGAAAGGAAACTGTTTTTATTCGATTCGATGTACCAACATGCGTCAAATAATCAATATATATATATATATATATATATGGAGAATCACTCATTTGTCGATTTTTTTTTTTTTTA
>OVAY01000369.1:36887-64440 GCA_900406395.1 Kernera saxatilis
TTTTTTTTTTTTTTTTGATAAAGTTGTTAGTTAATCGCTCGAATCGAACATTCAGATGATTTTTGAATGTTCATATTCAAACAATTCTTCTTCTTATTCACTAAATTCATAAAGGCGTATAGTATATCGAAAATTAAACCTCCGGTTTCTGAAAAAAAAAAAGTCAAAAATAGATTTTCGAAAGATGGAAAACCTAAATAGAAATTCTGAAATTGATCATGATTGCGGTGTTAAGATACGGCGTTACAAAAAAAGTGTTAAGATACGCCGTTAGAAAAAGGTGTTAAGAAAAAGTCTATGTTTATTTCTTTAATCATGTACTATGAAATAAATTGAGCTGGTAGTGCGTAACTTCTTCTGATATGAATTAACAATCTACGAAGTACGAACAGCTTCTTGTGCAGCTACGATTACAAACATAATAATTTAAAGAAACGTGAAGTTTATAAAAGAAACTATAGATGCCTTTCAGTTAATTTTAAAAAAAAAAAAAACAATTGTTTCTCGCGCTTGATGGAGACATTTACAATTTCCATTTTTAAAGAAGTTGGTAAAGAAAACAAAAGAAGGAAAATTCGTTGTTATAAAATTAGTCATTAAGGTCATTTTCTGGTAACGACTCAGATCATATTTGACAACTTAAAACAAAATAATCCACAACTAATAAATAAAAATTATAACCCCTTGCCAAAAAAACTAATAAATCTCAAATAATTTGATAACCATTAATGGATGAATTGAGAACAAATCGCTAGCTGAAATAGAAGGGGAAAAAAAACAAAATGTTCATTATATTTACTGATTAGTAACCACTAACGAGCCCACCATCAAATCTACAACTCAAACTAACGCGTAATAATCCGGTAACGATCTAGTATTTGAGACTTGGGACATTTTTTATTTTTTTTATTATGTTTTTTATTATGTTTCCCAGCTCGGAAAATGGTAAATCATGTCATTTGTTTGTCTATTCACGAAATTCTCAAAATTTCACCAAATGCATGCTGTCATCATGATTATGGAGTTGTTGAAAACATCAAATAATCTCTCTTGAGATAAGTTAGGAACCAATCTATTTGAAAACCAATAGAAATGACATAAAAAACTCAAACAATGTCTTCATTGATAAATAATAATTATTAGCACTCTTACAGAATTTAGAAAACTTGTTTA
This sequence comes from Kernera saxatilis, assembly GCA_900406395.1. Classification (NCBI taxonomy): domain Eukaryota; kingdom Viridiplantae; phylum Streptophyta; class Magnoliopsida; order Brassicales; family Brassicaceae; genus Kernera; species Kernera saxatilis. Next base: position 38,061 of record OVAY01000369.1, read on the forward strand.
GCGAGTTGCTAAACAAGCTGGACCCTTTTGTATACAAAACAAAGGAAGAAAAAATCAAAGTGAATATTCATTAACTATTTAGTATTTATTTACCACTCGTATGAAAAAAAAAAAAAAAAAAAAATTAACCACTGACCACTCCAGAGCGTGGCTAACGGCAAACTATAACGTCGTCATTTCAACGATTCGCCGTTAGATTTCTGTGATCTAACGGAACACGGGTTTGACTTTGACACAAACAAACCCCATCGATCCGCCCAATTGACCCAATCCAATTTCCCACCCGACCCGATTGTGTAACTGCTCTCCTCGCCGCTCCGGCATAACTACCCTCTCCCTTCCGCCGTCAAATCAGCGTCAAAGCTTCTCGTTCGTTTCAGCCTACGTCCTTTCGCCGCCATTATTCGCATCTTCACGTCGTCCGGCAACCGCAGAGTAAACCTCTCAGTGCCGTCACTGAGTCGACACATCGAATGACCCGTCGAGTTCGACCGCGGAAACTTACCGGAGATTTCAGAACTCTGTCTTCGGTGGTGGCTATTCGCTTCCTCAACGGTCCTTGAACCTCCCGCAAGGTAGCCGTCAACGACAATCGCGACGTGATCTCTCGTCGGAGCTCGAGTCTCCGTGTCATCTTCCTCGCCGGTTTTAACCGATTTCGCCGTGAGAGTGGATCTGCAAACAGGGCAAGTCGCGTGGGAGTAAAGCCAAGCGTCGATGCAATCGATGTGGAAGAGATGGTTACAAATCGGAAGCAACCGCACCGTCTCGCGATCCTCCAATTCGTTGAGGCATATCGCACATTCCAGATCACCGGATCCGATCTTCGATTCCTTAACGGCGGAGTAAGCAAAGACAGGGAAACTCTCAACGACGGAGTCGTCAAGGCCGCCTCGCCGTGAACAGCCGTCGTAAGCGCGGCGGCGGAAGTATCTAGTGGAGGATCCGGGATTAGGGCGCGAGCAATGGCGGATATAGATGGATAGTAACCCGAAGAGGAAGAAGACGGTGACGAGAACGGCGAAGACGGTGGTCTTCGCCGGAGCTTGACCCGATTGCAACTTGTTCGGACTCGGTGAGAGTGATTGCGCAGTGGCTTTGATCTGTAACACGAAAGCCACGTGGAAGACTGTGATCAACTGGAAGATAAACCAACGGTGGGGAATGGAACCCTGGACACGTGTCATCGCTCATTCGAAACGACGCCGGAAAAGCAAGAAGGAATAAGAACCGTTGGACGGAATTAACGGCAGACGTTTGTCCACGTCGAATTGCAAATGTATCAGTTTTGTTTTGTTGTTATATTAAGGTTAGAGGCAGAATATAGATTGCATTTATATACTTAGAGAGGAGGAGCACAGAGTTGCCTCGATAAAAATTCAAAAGGGTAAAATCACTGTAATATTTTGACTTTTTTATGAACTTAAAAAAGGTTTTTAGAAAGTGACAATATGCAAAATTTTGTCAATTTGCGGTAGAAAAGTTCGTTACTTATCTTATTTTATTAGTCATGTTTTCTCCACTTGTATTGTGAAATAGTCTAATCCACTAAATTGTTTTTGGTTTATATGTCAGCCATGACTATCCACATGTTCATTGCATATACACAAATTCTTTGTCTCTTCGATAGGGTCAAATTAATCAATTCTTATAGGTCAGAATGTTTCATCGTACAGTTGCCTTTTCCTTGATTTCAGACAAGAAAATAACAAACAAACACACACAAAAACAACACAAATTTATAAGTGGTGTGTATAGCCTTGGCCAAAAAGAAAAGAAAAAAATGATATTTATGGCCACACTAACAATCCGAATTCTCATAACAATTGAAGAGATATAAATTCGGTTGATGCAGCTATTGCCGATTTACCGTTACAGTTAAAATGATTATTTGTTTTAATATGAATCTCATATATATTAACAACAACGAAAAAACATGAATCTCAAATATATATATGCTAGTAGTTACGTCACTACTAAAAAACAAACAATTTAAATCGTTGGTCTAGTGGTTTGTATTTGCGCTAACATCACAATTGTATTACCGTCTACTGTCTACATTTAGATTTGGTCAAATGTGTATATGAGTTGATGAAGAAAAAAACTCATTAAATTTTGTTGATTTAATTATTTTTCATTTAACTGTTTTTCAGGTTATACCCTTTATAAGTTAATTATTTGATTTAATATAACAAGTAAGATAAACACAAACTGGATAAGGACAAAAATTGCAATATCTTGAGACTTCCGACTTCTAAAATCCAAAGAGTATGTATATGTAGAATTCAAAAGGATTTTAATAAAAATCTATTTCCTTTCATATAATCTTCAATATGTTTTTGAGTATATATCTTCAAAGTGCCTTCATCATCCAAATTAAAATTATGTTGATATTACTTTTTTAAGCTGATCTAGTTGTGCAACAGTGTACATATATTAATATTGATCTGTTTACTGTATTTTAAGTTGTAACACGTAGGAAACGTGTACGGGAACGTCTATTTAACCTGATACTGATAGCGACCCCGCATAAAAAAAAATCAAAATCAGATTCTAGAATTCTACAAAATGTACGATAAATGGATCAGGCCTATAATAATAACTACAGTTTTGTGGTCCATTATCTGAGACTGGGTCATAATGTAGAGGCCTGTCATCTCTCTATTCCTAAAGTTCCAACATATTTCATTTTCTCCCATTTTGTGATTTAAATAACATGGGTCGAAAAATGAGTATTATTAACCTTTCTTGAAATTGAATAATTGATGGATCCATAGCCTGTAATATCAGATTCCTTAGAAAATATTATACTCTCCCTCGAGCCATTGTGGGAAATGGAGAATTAGTAAAGAAAACTATGCATGTGTGTCAATACATTATGGGTCTGTTCGTTTGACAAAGCAGCTATTGCGATCAAATAACATTTGTTTGGATTCGGCAACTAAACGCAGCGACCGACCGCAATAATTAATAAGCAAAATTTGTGATCGTCGCTTTTCCGAACGATCTTTTTGAAATTGAACGACCAAAACGAACAACAATATGTTGCTGATCGCTATAGCTATCAACTGACAAACAAACGGATCACTTTCGATTCTCTTCTTCAATTTCCAGCTTTAGACCCTTACAAAATATATTAGCATTTAAAACTTGACCATAATTGGGCTTAGATTAAAATATAATCCTTGAAGCCCGTAATTAAGTACGCAATTCATAGCTAAAACAAAATTTGCTGGGTAAGGTTTCTTTCTTTCACGTTGAACATGATTTCCCGATGGTATAGTTTTTGACATATGCTAGTTGCGTATTTTATTACCATTCTACTATATGTAGCTTAAATTTGTATAATGCACCCTTGAAATTTTGTCTTTTTGACGGTGGCGATGTTTGAGCCCATAGTTTTGGATAAATTCAACGAACCAAACCAAAATTGTCAGTCTTGTTCCCCCACCCACAACCTTATTCCCACCCTTTTGCGTTGCTAACAATACATATTAATATTAATGTTTTAATATATAGATCTCAAATCAAATATGTGGGATTAAATATGCTATCCTTATTATTCAATATCTTATCCATTTCAATTCAACTTTGATCAGGAATGAGAAAATTGAGTTTAATTTCATTTATCATTTTGTCACCAAATCTTCTGACGTATGTTATGACGTTTTTCAGAGGATGGTGTAATTTTAAAATTAATTATTAAATGCATCTTATATATCTGGTTTTCGTTGTTTAATAATTAAGTAGAAACAATCTAAATATTAAATAAGGGTAAGCTGAATTACCAAATTATAAACCCATACGGTGACGTATCACAGATTCCGTTTTGTCTGAGCCGAGCCGAGCCATATAATTATGTTCCCGTTTCATTACAAACTTAACCCTAGTTACATTTTAACCCTTTCTCTTAACCCAAGCTTGGTTTATTTAAAGAAAGAGAAAGTGTGAACCCAACTTGTTCATATTGAAAACGAACCCTCTGCTCTCTCTCTCCTTTCCTTCCTCTGTAAATAGCCCAATTAAAAGCTTCTCTCTTTCGGACTTTCCAAGTGGTTCCTCTAAAGTCTCCTCTTTTGTTTGTGGGTTGCAAGTGAAGAAGCTCAATTGCGTTTATAGCATTTTGTTCTAATGAAAATTTAGAAGCATAAAATTAAAACTCAAGAAGAATTTCTCTGATAAAAAAAGTTTGGTGTCATGAAGAGACTAAGCAGCTCAGATTCAATGTGTGGTCTAATCTCCACTCCTACAGGTTCTTACCATTTTTTTTGGTCTTTCTCCTTTTTAGCTAATTTCAGACAAACCCATATGATCCTTTCTTCTTCGAATTTTACTTTTAATAGCAAATTATCATGTTTTCTACTGTTGGTTACTTACTACAGATGAGCAGAGTCCAAGAGGGTACGGAAGTAATTTCCAATCTATGCTTGATGGTTACGAAGAAGAAGGCACAATAATCGAGGAATATTCCGGCAACCACCACATGGGCCTATCGGAGAAGAAGAGACGTTTACGCGTTGACCAAGTCAAAGCTCTTGAGAAGAATTTCGAGCTTGAGAACAAACTCGAGCCTGAGAGGAAAACGAAACTGGCACAAGAGCTTGGGCTTCAACCTCGCCAAGTAGCGGTTTGGTTTCAGAACCGCCGTGCACGGTGGAAGACAAAACAGCTCGAAAAAGATTACGGCCTTCTCAAGAGCAAATACGACTCTCTCCGCCACAGCTTCGATTCCCTCCGCCGTGACAACGATTCACTTCTCCAAGAGGTGAAATTTCAAATTTTAAAGATTGAAAATCAAAAAAACTGAAAACTTTTTTATTTTTTGTACTGATGTTTTGAAATTTGTTTGTGATTTTGCAGATTAGTAAAATCAAAGCTAAGATAAACGGAGAAGAAGATGATAACAACAAGAACAAAGCTACGACGGAGAGTGATAACTCCGCCGTGAAGGAAGAGGAAGCTTCGTTGCCGGAGAAATCATTTCACAAGACAGATCCGATTCCTTCGTCTCCTCCTCAGTTTCTAGAACATTCAACCGGTTTGAATTACCGGCGAAGCTTCACCGATCTCTGTGACCTTATACCGAGTTCCGTCGTCGACGCTGGATCTTCCGACAGCTGCGATTCAAGCGCCGTTCTCAACGAAGAAACTAGCTCCGATAACGGAAGATTTACGCCGCCTGCAACGGTTACCGGCGGGAGTTTCTTACAGTTCGTGAAAACAGAGCAGACGGAGGATCACGACGATTTTCTGAGCGGTGAAGAAGCTTGTGGTTTCTTCTCAGACGAGCAACCACCTTCTCTTCACTGGTATTCCGCCTCGGACCATTGGACATGAGAATCGCTTATCGGAGGGAGACTGAATGATCGATTAATTCGATTTCTTGTGCTCTGTTTTTCTCTGTGGGAAACAGAACGGAGGGCAAAACTGGAATAATCGATAATAAGGAATTAAGGATTAATTAACTCCACGGGAGTAGTTAACTGGGGTTAAAATTGTAATTATGATTACTCTCGTTTCCATGGCTCTTCGTGTAATTAACGATCTCGAGAGGGGCTTTCACGGGAATTCAGATAAAAGTAATAAAACTAATGTTGGCCCCTCCAGTCCCAATTGTATTCCAAATATTACCCTTAAGCATTCCACTTAACTAAAATAACCTTTCTTCTTATGCTATATTATGAGACGCTATTGATTTCTTTTCTTCTTATTATAACTTTTGGTTTGTAATTCGCACTTCGCAGTGTGAACTTTGACGTAGTTTTGATTCATCAAATGGATAAAATGGTAAATCAATCATTTTAATTTTGACATATATAACACCATTTTGTATTTTGTTTGACAGTAATAGTTTACTTGTAAAATATTCTAATTAGTAATCATCATTAATATTTATTAAAGATAAAAATAAGAATGAGATATTATGATAGTATCTAACATGATTATGCATATAACTCATGATGATCAATATGTACTAATAATTTTTAGAATTAGTTCGTGATTTGACCTTAGTAAAATTATAATCGATATCCAATAGTTTTGTGTTATAAGTGGATATCTTTTATTGAAAAGAAAGAAAAAAGTGGATAACTTTTACTAATAAAAATGAATATTTTTCCCTTTCATCCGTCAAATAAACATAAATACAAACATATAATTTCTAATTTTGAGAATGATCAAATGAAATTTCTAAATTGGGAAACCGCTTTTCAGAAAACTATTTATATATCATGATTTGTTCGTTTTAGACTATAAAGGAAGTTTGACCAAAAAAAAAAAAACTATAAAGGACTAGAAATTAAAGTTTTAAAAGAATAGAGGGGGTGAAGGTGAAACTGAGACAATTAAGGGTCAAAAATGGAAAAAAGGATGAAAGAAAAGACGTGTGGTTATTTTCTCCGTAGCCGCAGCTTTTCTCCCCACGACTACGAGTCTACGACATCTCTCTTTTTCCTTTCTTTTATATTTTCAGTAAACATAAAATCATTTTTTCTTTCTTTCTGAAAACTAAATTCATTCGTGAAAACGACATTGAACTAGTGATCACGACAAAAACAAATTCATCTTTGTCATTTACTTATATGAATCGAGGATAAATCTAATATCACAATCAATAGTTTAGTCACTTGGTTAAATGTATTTTCTCTAAAACCGTGTTTTTATATAGTGTACTGTTATTTTTCTTAAAACAATGCATCGCTCTAATTTATCAAATGTTTCCCAAGAGACAACAAATTAGTAGTCTTGTTCTCCATTCCTTTGACTCTCTTTTAATTTGTTTGTCACTATTTTTTTAAGTCTGTTGTTTTTATGAAGTGAATAAATTTGGTAAATGAAAAATATTTGTTTGTCGTGAAAAGTAAATTTGTTTGTCATTTCGACTGATGAATGATTTTTTGATGACACGAAAGAAATATGAAAAACAACTTTGGCGAGATTATCAGAATAGTGCTTCAGATCTAGAAAGTGGCTTTAAGAGACGGTGGAAACCTGATGATTTCCGCAAAAAGGTTTTGATGTCTGCTATAAATTTAGATTTTGGTGAAAGACAATAAAGTTTTACTTAGAAAAGAAAAATATAAAGGTGATAAATTACGAAATACTTAAAACATAGGATTGGCTTGTGAAATGCTATCATCATCATCATCAAGGTGCTTTTGTTTTTATGATTGTGCGTACGTTTTTAAGTGGAAGCATGGGACATCAATTTTAGTGAATGATGAAAACATTCTGACACAGTCTGAAGCTTTTTACCATTGTCACGGATCATATCTGAAATTGAGGCATTCAAATCACCACATGACGCCAAAAAAAAAAAACACTATTATTAATATTTGATCCCCTGCAATTTTTTTAATCATATTATAATATTGTCCATTAATTGTTTCTTTTTTTATTAAAAATGATCAAAGTAAAGTTAGACCAAAAAAATTGAGAAAATTAACGTTTTTAGGAATAGTGTATTATTTATATAGTAAATTTATTCTTTTTTTTTTTTTTTTCTGTACTGCCAAATGGCACAAAAGTATGTGGGGCCTGCACTGTAGCTTCCTTATATTTTCTCCTTTTCTTTATACGAAGCTGCGAGAGAGTAGGACCCACGCACCCATGTGATGTGGGCCCATGAAATGCATCATGTCGTTTTCGTTATTGCCATTTGTCACTATCGACCGAAATAAAACAATTATTTATTTATTTTCGAATATTTTTATTTTAATAATAGTATGAGACAATCAGAAAAACATTGCAGGATAGCTGGAGGAGGATAGACACGTGTACAGTGCTCTCTTCTCAGCCCTCCGATCCTCGACATCTCATCTGCTTCACCTCTTCACAGCCGTCTATTTCACTACTTTATCTGACCACTCATATCACGACACGTTACACAACCGAAGATAGAGCGTCGGTTTGATCTGGTGAGAGGTTAACCGGTTGGTACAGTTCCGGCTTACAAGATTTCAGATTAATTTTTCTTATAATCAAAATGAAAATCAAGATTTTATAAACGTAAATTTCCGGTCTATTTTTTAGTTTAATTCATTTTTAATTTCTAAATTATAGAAGATGAAAATTATTGACTTAAAAATGAATTTGACTAAATTAACAAAAAGAAAAAGAATTTAATGTTGTTTTTACATTTTAGTTTGTCCTTTCATTTTGGATATTATCAATACAAAAAATGCAAATCATGTTTATCGGAATTACACTACATATTCATATATACTCCGGTAATAAATGTTATAGTTTTCTTAAATATTCGACTTATGTTCAATTCATCTCAAGGCGTTGTCTCTCAAAACATCTGCACGTTGCTTAGCTTAGTAGATGCTTATATTTGTTAATTATTAAAATTTGGCTGCACTAATTATATATTTTATTTTTGTTCAGGCGGTGATTGTGTTGTGTGCTTCACTTTCTCTTGGCAAAGATTACAATGGTTTCAAGAATCTTTGCAAATCGTTTAATTATATCTACACGCAATAATTAAAACCATCCAAACTTATTATATAATTGTAATCTTACATGCTCTTGTAATTGTCGGTGGTTCGTGTCGTGCCTAATATGAAACTATACAATGTGAAATATATCAATAGAAAGCACATAGATTAATCATTTACATTTCGATGATAATTATCTAGATCTGTAGTAGAACTCTATCTAAAATGCATATAATTTTTAATTTTATCAACATATCAGTTAAGGTACTCTGTATATTAGATAAAACCTTCAACACATATATATAATTCTATCATTTCTATGATATATACCCAATTCTCCTAGCCGAAACTAAGGTCTTCAAATTGTAAGGAAATGGTCATATCCAAAAATGTTAAGAAAAACCATAGCTTTCTTTATTTTTAAAAAGAAGGTTGCAACAAAAGAATTGATATTACGTAGCTGCTACAACGACTTTTAGTGTCCCTTTTAAACCCCAGACGATTTTTCTACTCAATTGCGTATGAAGACAATCGAGTTTTATCTTCTTTTTTTTTTTTTAATTATGGATATAATAAATGATATTTAATCGAAACCTATTGCTATATTTAAAGAATATAATCGCCTTTTTTTAATCTCGATAGGCTATGTTTTTCAACACTCTCGTGTTTCCCAGGGCCCGCTTGTAGATTTTCAAATATGCTTTGATGGTGAAAGGCCTTTTAATTTTTATATAAATAATTAAATATAAACAAACACGCAAATGGGTTTAAATTAAGAAAATAGTTTGTCAATAGATCATTACAAAATACAAAGTGTGGCCACTCTCTCAAGCCTCAGCTCTCAAGTTTTTATTTCTGTAAATTCTTACTTTTTTTGTTTTACTGTAAGTGATGTTTTATGAATTTTTTTTTTGGTTTAAATTAAGTGATGTTTTATAGTTCTATACAAAATTTAATTATATTTGATTTTTTTGACTAATGAAATAATGTTGTATATTTTTTATCGGTTGAATTTGTTGTAGTTAATGATATTTTTTTAAAAAATAGATAAATTAAATGAAAAATTTATATTTTTTTAATAGATATGCAAAAACTTTAAACATCACTTATAATAAAAAAAAGTATAATACTCTAATTTTGGAAACATTTAATTAGCTGATGTGATCTTCAGAATAATTAAATATTTGAATAAGTTTATATTACAGCAAAACTTTGGTAAAAATAATACATTTGTGACACTAGTTTATGATATTTAGAGACTATTCGATTGCTCGACGCGAGTATTGGACTACTCAATCCTATGTAATTTTAACTCTCAAACGCAATACCAAAAAAAACAACGTAAATCCTGTTAAGATTAATCCTATGCATATATTTAAAAAATTGAAGGTCTATACATTTTGTACTTCTTGTACACTCTCAAAATAGGTCCTGGTCATCAACTAACCAAATGATCATCATTTTGATAGACGCACAATAACATGCCATCTATACCAATTCGCCACATACTTTTCAAACGTAAAACGAACACTGATTAATATATCAGTGCATGTGAAACTGTAAAATGGTTACGGAATTGTATAATTTTTGCTAATCATAAAATTATGCAAAACTAATATTTATGTTAAAATGTTAATGTTCTTCATGTTTGATGATAAAAATAAAGTATGCTAATATATGGTTTTTAGTCAAATTCAAAAATTTCTTATGTATTGATTTTAATTTCCTATATATTGCATTTTCTTTTCCAGATTTCCACTACTATACGATATTACGAACCAGAACCATCTACGGTTTTATATTTTACCTCTGATTTTATTGCTATTTAATTTTATTACATACGTAATGTAATTGAAAAAAACGTGAATATCATAAATTTAAGCTATCATTTATTTGTTAAAAAAATTACGAATATCTCATGCGAACTAGATTATAATACTGTATTTGTTTTCGACATTAGATTATATTCTAAGTCTCATTTGAATGAGGTAAATGAAATTAACTGAAGAGTAGTAATGAATCTAATGATACCGGAATTTATTTCCTTGACATACTAGGCTTGAAACTTGTAGATTAAGACTATAAATTAAGTACTACAAAATTAAATAATCTTGCATAGAATCATCTCTCTTGTATACGTGTATCCCAACATATGAAAACTTTTCTTCAAAAAAACATATGAAAACTTCCATTTTGATATTCTCTAATTCATTATCTTTATTTGTTGACAAAAATGGTCACTTCTTTAACAACAAAAAAATTCAAAAACAGTCACTTAAGCTTTACTTGAAAAAATGGTCATTTTGAGTATGATAAATTACACTCTTTGACATTAACACAACGGAAAAAATATACCGTTTTAATAGTTACGTAACAATTATCAGTATTAAAAAAAAATCTTATACTTGTTTCTACTGTTATTTTTTATTTTTTTCTTCTCTTGTAACTATTTTAATATTATTTACTAAATTTTTTTTGTTCAGTAAATTTTTTTTACCGATTTGTATCACCAATCAGTTCCATTATCACCCTACCAAGCTCTATTAGGGGAAGGTCAGATCTATATAAAAAACCCCACAAAAGTGAAATCATAATAATACTATGAAACTTTAGTAAGAGATCATTTCGTACATCATCATTGATTTCCTTGTTTTTTTTTAGACTTTCCGAAAAGAAAAATAGATTTACAATTAAGTAATTAACAAATCACGTTCACTAGTGCGATTGTAAGAAAACGGATGATACAACAAAATGAAATAAATATATGAACAATATGGAAAATATTAATAAGAAACAAAAAGTGATAAATTACAAACCAATGTAGTAATTAGAAACGAAAAAAAAAAAGATTCGAATACGATTACGAAGACCCGTCGTAGGAGACAGCTTATATACGCGGCTCGCGCCGGCTTAAGCGAGAGAGAAAAAGCAAATAGAATTTCTCAAAACGACGACACTTTGTCTCTTCTAAAAACCAAATGACACGCGTCAGTTGATCAGTGGTCCTAACTCCTAAAAACTAGTTCGAGTCATCATGGTGGAATCTGGTGAAAAAACATGAACCTTAGACAAAATGGTGATTTCTTTATTAAATTGAAGATTTCTGCAATTTAGGAAATTCAAATTTCCGGAGAGAGTTTAATTAGAAAGGGTTTTTACATAAACTACAGAGTTTATATTGAATTTAGAAAAATTGGAGATGTTTGTATTGTTGGTGTAAAAGAAGATGAGCCTTCTGTTTATGGATTTTTTGGCGAGCCTCTTAAGTCTGATCTTCTTCGGTTAACATGAATGTTGCCAAATGGTTCGCATATGTGAATAGCATGCTCGAGATTGTCTCTCTCGGATTCTTGAGTGTAGAATATCTCGACGGGATGAAGCCTATCCTAAGAGTGTACCATCAATATATCTTTGAAACTTATCAGATTCTGGAGTTCTACACTTACATAAGAATAAGGAAGCAAGGGCCAAAGTTTGTGATGTATAGTGGCCCAACAGTTTCCTTATTATCGGGCTGTTCAGCCCAAATAAGATCCAAATATTTTGTTTTCCAAATAAGATCCAATTAACCAAAGAGATTGTGATGTAATGATCTAAAGATAAGCACCATTGCTTTTTTTTTGTTTTCATTTACAAAATTAAGAAATTAATCAACTACAGAGAATACAATCTATAATGTATTATTATATAACTAAAGTTTACTTTAATGCGAACATACCTTTTCCTTTTTTTGTTTTTTTTTTTCTTGTCATCACTACGTACCTCCTTTTGATCTGGTAATGCAAAAGCTTTTAAATCCACTTCGTGTCAAACAAACATGTTGACATTATTATTTAAAAAGAACAATCTTTACTTTTTTTTTTTAAAAAAAAAAAAAAACTTTGACACTAATAGGTTCTTGGCACTGATCTGAAGTCACATTTTCCTTTTGTCTTTATGTTCTTTTCTTTCTATCTTTACTTTCTTCTTTATAAATTCATAAATGATTCTATACAATCTCATGGGAAACTCATTAATTATCATATTATCATATAAGCTAATTGTTTTTTGTTTGTCACGATATTCGGATATATTGGTCTAGCCATCTACGACTAGTCAATCGAGCTGAATTATCGAATATTAGTTAAAAAAAAACATTAAAATCTAATATTCCAACATATAAGACAAATAATTCAATATTTTTGGATGACGAGTTAAAATAGTTACTATTTTTTTTATTAGTTTATTTGCTTGGAGTTTTTGTTTGTTTTTTAGTCCAATGGAATGTATTCATGTGATAGGCCATATACAAGAAACATTTAAACTAAAACATGGCCAATATAGAGGTACATTTAGTAACTAGCAAATAAAGTTTCCCACCTAATAAAGCTTATAAAAACGCGACGTACCATTTGGTCTGCGAAACAAATGAAATTAGTTTAGATTTTTATAATATATATTTTGTTCATGTCAAACAAAAATAGGTTCGAATTTAAATATGAATATTCAGAATATAAAAATAAATAAATAGAGATCAGACAACTAACATCTAACTACTACTACAATAAGTTAATGGAACCATGCCCCACTACTATTTTAATTAGCAGATGTAAAGACAAAAATATTTATATGACATTTTTTCGTTAACTCGTTTTTTAAATATATACTAATATAATAATATTCTCATTTTCTCTCGTTTTCCTTTTCTATGGGCTTTTTTTGTCAACCATCTAGAGATTCTCTTTTGATTAGATAATCACATAATAATTGGTAAAAGCAATGTAAATCTCGTCACTAAAAGATGAAATACCTTAAGCAGTTTTGTTATTTTAAAAAAAAAACTTTTTATCGTAAGCAGTTTTGTTAATTTATGCAATCATATTATTACATATCAAACTCGACCATTGAAAAATCGATTTCGTTATCATTCTAATGTTCCCGACAAGAACGGAATATAAATGAGCATTAGCGACACCACATGTCACGTCGGTCCACCTTTAAAAATAAATTTCGGTAGTTGTGATGATTACACCATTAGCTGAATTTAGAACAAATTCAGAAAATCAAAAAAACCAGTATGAAAGTCAACGCGTTTGTGTATATATATATATTTTTTTTTTCTTTTTTCCATTTTATTATTTTCAAAATTTCAGATAGTAGATCAGTAGCTTTTTCCATCTAGATTTATCATAAAACACGAACTATACCACGATATTCGTAAAACATAGTATACTACTGATAAAATGAAGTATAGACTCAAGAGACAAAAATCATGTGCAAGTTGCTTATTGCTAAGTGCTAACCATCATTGATTGATTATACCAAATTGATAAATTAATACTCAAGAGACAAAAAAAATGATCGCATAATTGCCTTGTTTTCACAATTCGTATATGGATGAGCAAATAATATTTCGTCCAATGAAGTAGGTGTACGTACGTTACGGACATGTGCTTAAACTATACACGATACATCATCATGTATATATGTGTATCAGTGTGTAGTGTAGATACCAGCTCGTCTCACGATGATTACATAACACAGACGAGATTTTATGATTCTGCAAAATTCATTTTTGGGTTCGTGCGCACATGCGATGCATATTTTGATGTATATAATAATAATAATAATCCTAATCCAGCTAATTATAATTAATAATTTTTTTTTCTGAGAAACAAAAAATCATCACAATTAGTGAATGTTGTTCCAAAATAAAAATAAAATAATGCTCGTTTTACTGTCACACATTTGCAAAGTTAATTGATGTAATAACTTTGTGATTTGTGAATGACAAATTGAAAATGACACCGTAATAAATATTATATCATAATATTTCAAAAGAAAAAACAATATCTTAATAAGTTGAAAAAAAAATATGTTTTAACAGAAAAGTAATTTTTATAATAAATATGATATAGAAAAGAAATGGTAAACGCAAAATCCCATCTTGATTTTCTCTCAAATTTATAGGTACGACTAACAATAATTAGAAACTATTATTAATCCCAAGGATTCAATTTTTGTCTTCAACTGCTTTTAGAAAGGTAAACAACTAAAACGAAGTTGAAAAGATGAAAATTACGAAAAGTTTAAAAATAAGGAGGATAGGTTGTGACAAATAAAAAATTAAATAAAACGAAGTAAAAAAAAAAAAAAAAAAAAAAAAAAAAACNAAAAAAAAAAAAAAAATAAAAGAAAAGCATATTTACTTGGGGATTCTCTCATCTCTAATCTCTCTCTCTCCACCGTCGTTCCCATTCATTAAAAGTCTCTCTCTCTCTCCGTGTAGCCATTTTCTCCGGAGCCGATGATAAACGACGGCGGATTTCACCGGTACTGAGGGAAAAATAGTTGTACATGGCGGAGGAAGATGTTTCGAGCAATTTCCGAGCCTTGGTGGAGAACGCTGACCGGAAGTTCGCCAGAGTTCGCGATCTCCCGGCGTTTGGACGAGCACAGAGTCACTACTTCCACAAGGTTTTCAAGGCTTATATGAAACTCTGGAATTTTCAGCAGTCGCACAGGTCGAAGCTGGTTGAGTCCGGTCTAAACCGATGGGAAATCGGCGAGATCGCGAGCCGGATTGGTCAGCTCTATTTCAGCCAGTACATGAGGACTAGCGAGGCTCGGTTTCTCCTCGAGGCTTATGTGTTCTACGAAGCGATTCTTAGGAGGAGGTACTTCGACGAAGCTCATGGCAAGGATCTCAATGCTCGATTCAAGGAGTTACGATTCTACGCGAGGTTTTTGCTTGTCTCGTTGATTGTGGATCGGAAAGAAATGGTTATGCACTTAGCCGAGAAGCTTAGGGTTTTGGTTGATGACAGCAAGTCGAATTTCAGGGTAATTTTGGATTGAATTTCGATCTGCCCTTTTGATCCGTTTGAGCTTTTGGTTTTGTTACTGTAGACGAATTTTGCTTGCATTTTTGAGGATTTCTATATCTTCCTCATTCAATAAGAAATTAGCAAAATGGCTATTTAGGATTACAATCACCATTCACGAGGTTGGATTGCTGGAATTTATAGTTCATCCTCATAAAGGCTAGTTTTGTTTTCCAGTTCATGTGAATTAGCATTATATTGGTAAAATTAGTCTCTTTAATTCCAAATCTGTGTGTTTCTTCTGTCGAGGACTTTGATGAAGTGATGATGAATTTGGGTTATTCTTTGCGCAGGAGACAAACTTCAAGGAGTGGAGGCTAGTTGTGCAAGAAATCACTCGATTTACAAAATCTGACACAAACTTAACTTATGTCAGGCCTCTACGTTACTGCGCAATGCTTGATTCCTATCCAGCTTCTCAAACATACCTAGCGCGGTTCCACGCTAAGAAATTGTTCAAGTTTCGTGATGCTCTCTTAGCAAGCTATCACCGTAATGAGGTAAAATTCATAGAAGAGGGTCATCTCAGTTCAACTCTATTGCCTTCTTAATCATTATATGAGTTGGTTCCTCAGGTGAAATATGCTGAAGTCACGTTGGACACGTATAGAATGATGCAGTGTTTAGAATGGGAGCCCAGTGGATCATTTTACCAAAAACGACCTGTTGAAACGAAGGAGAATGGTTTTGTAATTGATCATACTGTAACTTCTGGGCTTATAGATATGAAATTGGCTGCTGATATGGCTGATCCATCATTACCTCCTAATCCTAGGAAAGCAATTCTTTATCGTCCCACAGTATCCCACTTGCTAGCGGTGAGTTTTATGTGTATCATATAAAAAAATCTGCAGGATTTTCTGATTTTGCCTTAAGTATCGATAGACAGGAGACTGCCGATTCATTATGTTTAACTGTTTAATGGTGATTTTATTTGCAGGTCTTGGCGATGATTTGTGATGAGCTCTCCCCAGAGTGTGTGATGCTGATATATTTGTCAGCTTCAGGTTAGTTTTCTTTTTGTTGTCACTTGGAGCTTCGAAGGTTGGTAATCTTTTTATCATGTTGTATCAATGATATTGGTAAACAATTATCCAGGTGGTCCTGCTCGTGACAATGTTCCCCAACCTGAGAACTCTGTTGGTTCAAGCAGAACATCAAAAAGCAAGCTGCTTGCCCGAGCTTCTCAAGAACAGAAAAGTTACAAGTCAGAACCTCATAGCAATGGACAAAAACTGTCTGCTGATTATTATGATGATCATCTCTGGTTAGGTCCTAGAGGAGGCTCTGGTAAGTCGTTTTCCTCGGAATCACATTGTTATCGGTATCCAAAGAGTAGACTTTTCTCAATCACTGACTTTTTTTTTTCAGGTTCAAACAACCTTTACCCTGGTGATCTAATCCCCTTTACACGGAAACCGCTTTTCTTAATCATAGATAGCGACACTAGCCGTGCATTCAAGGCAGGTTTGTCATAACTTTGTGTATCATTTTCTCTGGAGAGTCTAAGAGTTTCTCTCAGTTACTGTGCGAATTTGCTGACGAATTGTAAACTCCAGGTTTTGAATGGTGCAGAGAGAGGCGAGCCTGTTGCTCTACTTCTTTCACCTCTGAAGCCATCTTTGGAGAACCCATCCGCTGATGATACAGCAGCACTAAACGGAAGTCAGTTTACATTTTTCTTAACAGCTCCTTTACAAGCATTCTGTCGTATGCTGGGCCTCTCAAACTCAGATCCCGACCCTGTAAGTGCTTGTGATTTGAAATACCTAAAATGAACCAGACATTTCATAATGCAGAGCATGCCTCTTAACAAATTTCACAATTCTTCAGGAAGTTTACGATGAAGCGGAGAGCATACTTTCTGCTTCCTTTTCTGAGTGGGAAACGATTCTCTTGACTTCCAAAGTCTTGAATCTTGTCTGGGCACAGGTCTTGCCCGATGCATTCTTGAGACGGCTGATTCTCAGGTGATTTTTGTTTTTTTGTTTTAAATAGTTTTCGGAATCAAAACCACACTAAGCATGGACTCATCAGCTTCTCAAATGTTGTCTTGTTGTTGTGTAGATTCATATTTTGCCGGTCTGTACTCACTTCCCTGAGCCGAACAGAGGATAATGACCCGTATTTACCTCAATGCCACCCGAATCTCCCAGACTCGGTCTCACCGGAATCTCAACCGGTGCAGTCCTCAGTACAACGACTAGCTGATCATTTGGGTGTTGCCAAATCTTTCCACTTCAACAACACGTAAAATTAGAAAAACCCATGAGCCTCTCCCATCTCTGTTGTCGGAGGTTGGTGGGTGAATAGATTGTTTGTTCCTTTTTTATAGAAAAGTCTGTATTTTTTAGGGTATAAAGAAAATGTAATTTGGGGATTTAATTTATTTTGATTTTGATGATTCATTAGTTTTTGTCCTATGTAAAAGATTAGAACCAGGTAATAATTTATTAGTCTCTACCCTTTCTCTCTTCCTAGATGGTTTGTTTTGTGTACGATGATATGAACTAAATCTGTGCATTCAGTCAAGAAAGTGTGACATTGTTCTTTCGCAGTATTCATAATGATTTTTGTGATGCATAAAGAAAGTTTCAGCATTTGAGCTAGAACCAAGTAAAGGTTGAAGCAACTTCAAGACTTCAACCCAAAAGATATGAAAATAGCAAGGCCCAAGAGGTGCTTCTGAAAATTGAATCCTAGCCGTCAAATATTAAATGTGTCTTCGTAATATCGAATCCTAGCCATTGAGTCCAATTTCTAAAACGAACCGATTGATTTTGTCTGTCTTCTAGTTCTTCGATCTCTCGCTAGTGGAGAGGAGGAAACATGGCAGATTCCAGGTGAGTTTGCTTTCGTATAATTTTCAGTCGGACTTTGACCTCTTAGAGTTGCAGAGACTTGGACAATCTGTTTTGGATAAGCAGAATCATCTTTCCGTCGGATTCAATCGGACTTGACCTCTTAGAGTTAACGTACCCG
The DNA here is from genome assembly GCA_900406395.1 of Kernera saxatilis. Lineage (NCBI taxonomy): Eukaryota > Viridiplantae > Streptophyta > Magnoliopsida > Brassicales > Brassicaceae > Kernera > Kernera saxatilis. Next base: position 56,344 of record OVAY01000369.1, read on the forward strand.
TCGGATTCTGCAATTAATGGGCCTTATCTGAAAGCCCATTAAGCCATTGCCTAAATTAAATCGGAACGGTTCATTTCGGCGATCCACGACGTTTTGAATTCAACCAATAGCAATCGAGTATGTAGCATCGGTGATCCTTGTCAAACCTGTATTGATAGATCTCGACCGTCGATTGGGTGCAAGAAAGCACATGTAGTATTTCACTCCGCACGATTAGAAAACATGAGAAACACATTGGTGAGCGATAATAACCGTCCGATCGTCAATCTGCTCTACCATCGTTGCCTATAAATTAATATCAAGAGCCGTACACGCGAGACTTCATTCATTACACAATTTTCGAGATCGGAGCTCAAATTTGGATTCAAGCGAGAGAGGATTCGAAGAAGGCTGAGAGAAGGTACGAACATTCCAATTTCTTTGGTTTTTCTTGAATGTTTATTCGCTTAATCGTTGAACTGCTGTAATCGATTGGTAGAGGTGGAATGAAATTAGGGCGGAGTAGTTTCTATTCTTGATCATTGTCTTCCTTTCGCCGATTCATCTTCTGGATTTAGATTTTAGGTTAGAGAGGAATCGTTTCGCTATATTTTGAGTATCATATTGCTTCTTTGGCTAGGATCATCTACTGGCTCTGAATTTATAGATACTTTTCACCGGTGTAAATAGATTTATCGGCGTTTGTTGAGAGTTAGGGTTTTGGTGTCCGACTTTGATTATATATTGATTAGGCATTAATTACTGGTGATTTCCTGTATGTTTTTATGTAATCTTGTTGATTTCACGATTCATTCCAGCAATTGAATACTCATGGTCTTAAATCTTGTTTTAATGATCAGATGGCTCGTACCAAGCAAACAGCTCGTAAGTCTACTGGAGGAAAGGCCCCTAGGAAGCAGCTTGCTACAAAGGTAAGGCTCTCACATTTGATCTGAGTGAGTAGTTTTAATTGACACATTGGTTGATATTGGTTATAAACGCATGTTTCAATTTCAGGCTGCACGTAAGTCTGCCCCAACCACTGGTGGAGTCAAGAAGCCCCATCGTTACCGTCCAGGAACTGTTGCACTTCGGTATGTGATCTGTTTCCCATAAATATAATATTGTGTCTTTTGGGTTGTGTTTGATTGATATCTTATTTGACAAACTCTGTTTTTTTGTTTGTTTCTTGTTTTTGATGGACAGTGAAATCCGCAAGTACCAGAAAAGTACTGAATTGCTGATCAGGAAACTCCCATTCCAGAGGCTTGTTCGTGAGATCGCCCAGGATTTTAAGGTAATGTGCTTATTCACTTGACTGAACAGACAATTGTTTGATGGATTTCAACTTCTTAATGTTCATCATTGTAACTCCTATGCTTATTTATCTTATGTGATTGCAGACCGATCTGCGTTTCCAGAGCCATGCTGTGCTTGCACTCCAGGAGGCTGCAGAAGCCTATCTTGTGGGTCTCTTTGAGGACACAAACCTCTGCGCTATTCATGCCAAGCGTGTGACCATTATGCCCAAAGACATTCAACTCGCTCGCAGGATCAGAGGAGAACGTGCTTAAGTGTTGGGGAAACTGGTCGTATTATGTGAATGTGGTTTGTTCTAAATAGATAGATTGAAATTAGAGAATGGCTTAAAAAGCTTATGGTTTTAGGAGACATGAACCCAGTGATGATGGTTTGTTTTTCTTATGTTCTTATCTAGTCGGGTTATGATTTGCTTGTGTTTAACTACGTAATGTGGTGGATATTGCTTCTTTGGCAATTTTTAACACCTTTTGTTGTTGAATTTCATTTTCTAAAACAATTATTATGTTGGAGTTTGTGACTTTGTTTTCCATTTGATTCTGTTTAATCAAATATGGATTGGAATTTATCAATTGGCTAAGGTTGTGAAGTTTAATAGTGCTCCCAACGCTTGACATAAATAAACACCCAATTACCTTGAGATTGGTAATCCGCGTGACACTCTTAATCTTCGATCGTAGCCGTTGGGTTGAATTGAGAAAACACAATGTGCCAATGTTATAACCGTTCGATGAGGGATGTAAGAAGCACACGGAGCGTATCGTGATAACCCTTTCGTTGGTAATATAAATACCCATTTCAACGGTTTTGTGGCTACAACCACAAATTCAATCATCCGCTATTACTGTCTCTGTGACGGAAGAGAAACCAAAAAGAAAAAAGGCGGCCCAAGCGAAGAAGAAGAGGTATGATTTGGGATTTGTTTAGGGTTTACGTTTTTTCCATAAATCTTCTGTTCCTGTTGCGTTCTCATTCTCAACGGAAACAAAAAGTCCCTCTTAATTTTCCCCGATCGATTAACCTGTCAAGATCGAGACTTGTCTTCATCTCTTCGAGGCTTAGTGTTGCTCATGTGGGTTGTGTGCGATAGTCATTGCGTATCGATGATTTAACAATTAGGGTTTTTTGAGTAAATTTTCCCCTTTTAGTGATTTCTAGATGGATAACGATTCATCTGTAATTGTGTTGAGAAGGCGATGTTTAGTATTCAATTTCTTCATCAAGTAATTATGGTTAATGGGAAATCTCTAATTTTGAAACTTAATAAGATTTATCTTGGTGTTAGGAACAGATGGCTCGTACTAAGCAAACCGCTCGTAAGTCCACCGGAGGAAAAGCCCCCAGGAAGCAACTTGCTACAAAGGTTTGTTTCTTGTTGTCTCTTTTGTGTGCTCAAAATCGTGCTTTTGTTATGAAATTGTGTTTCGATCTTTTTCTTCTGTATTCAACTCAGGCTGCTCGTAAATCTGCACCAACCACTGGTGGAGTCAAGAAACCACATCGTTACCGTCCTGGAACTGTCGCTCTCCGGTTTGTCCATCTTCGATTTCCATATGATTCATTGTCTTTTTAATTACGTTACATTGTGTTAATAATCTCCATCTTTTTGGTGTCAGTGAAATCCGTAAGTACCAGAAGAGTACTGAGTTGCTGATCAGGAAGCTTCCATTCCAGAGGCTTGTTCGTGAGATTGCTCAAGATTTCAAGACTGATTTGCGTTTCCAGAGTCATGCTGTGTTGGCTCTCCAAGAAGCTGCAGAAGCATATCTGGTTGGTCTCTTTGAAGACACTAACCTTTGTGCAATTCACGCCAAACGTGTCACTATAATGCCTAAGGATATTCAGTTGGCTCGTCGTATCAGAGGTGAGCGTGCTTAATCCAAACCAAGAAACCTGGGGATATGGTTCAAGATTGGTGAGAGTTAGTTTTTATGAAAAGCAAGCTCTCTCAATTGCTGTGTTAGGGAAATCTAAATAGTAGTCAGAATGTGTCTGCAATCTAAGACTGTTGTGTTCTTTCGGTTGTGTGTGTTGCAAACTCTTTTAACTCTTTGTTAAATTCCGCACTTTTAACTCTTTTGTCACCAATCTTCTCTCGGGAAGTCTCATGGTTGATTTTTCTCTATAATTAAAAGTTTGTGGTTTGTTGAATTCGTTCTTCTAAAACAATCAGATTTTGGACTTTGACCAAACAAAGAATTTAACCATAAGTTAAAATAGAGGAATAGAGAGAGACAATGGTTGCAAGGGAAAGGCTTGATCTTTGGAAAGGGTCCGATTTGATCGGCTCTCGTTGCAGAAAAAACAAATCTTTCCCCTTAAAAAAAGGGGGTTACGCTCTAAAGTCATTGAACCATTTTCTTTATTTGACCATAGATTTTTTTCTTTTTTCTCAACCTCTTAAATAAATTCTTAGTTCATTTCAATCAAAACCCATTAATCCAACAAAACTTGCTCTTTTCTAATAAACATTCATCGTCAATGGGAGAAGTAGATGAGAAACCATCCATTGACGGAGCTTCTCCGAGGTATACATCAAATAAAGTTGCGGATATTGATACAGAGCTTTCCAAGATGAAAGCTTCGCTTGAGAACAGAGAAAGCGAAGTCGTTTCTTTAAGAGCGGCGTTATTGGAAAAAGATGTCTTGATGAAGAATCTTGAAGCCGAGATTGAGAAAGGGAAAGAATCAGAGAAGAAACTGCTTGGTTCCTTGGAAGTGCAATCAAGAGAGCTCGAGGAAACCAAGGCTTTGGTTGAAGAATCGAGGGTAGAGATTGCTTCTTTAAAAGAGAGGATTGATGGATCTTACCATAGTCAAGATTCGAGCGAAGAAGAAGAAGAAGAAGAAGACGATAGTTCTGTTCAGGATTTCGATATTGAGGCTATGAAGATTGAGATGGAATCGACCAAGGAGAGTCTCGCAAAGGCTCATGAGGCTGCAGAAGCTTCTTCTTTAAAGGTATCTGATCTAATAGAAGAGATGAAATCGGTTAAGAACGAGCTTAAATCAGCGACTGATGCAGAGATGACGAGCAAGAAAGCAATGGATGATTTGGCATTGGCTTTGAAAGAGGTAGCTACTGATTGTAGCCAAACGAAAGAGAAGCTTGCGATTGCCGAAACAGAGCTCGAGGCTGCAAGGTTGGAGTCTCAGGAGTGGAAAGAGAAACACGAGGAAGTGAGGAAAGAAGCTGAATTGCTCAAGAACACGAGTGAGAGGTTAAGGATTGAAGCAGAGGAATCGCTTTTGGCTTGGAATGGGAAAGAATCTGTGTTTGTGAGCTGTATAAAGAGAGGAGAAGATGAGAAGAATTCACTTGTTGATGAGAACAATAGACTGCTTGAAGCTCTTGTTGCTGCTGAGAATTTGACCAAGAAGGCTAAAGAAGAGAATCATAAGGTTAGAGATATACTTAAACAGGCGATTAGTGAAGCTAATGTTGCGAAAGAAGCAGCGGGGATCGCGAGAGCTGAGAATTCGAATCTGAAAGATGCCTTGTTGGATAAGGAAGAGGAATTGCAATTTGCTTTGAAGGAAATCGAAAGAGTCAAGGTTAATGAAGCTGTTGCTAATGACAATGTTAAGAAGCTGAAGAAGTTGTTGTCTGAAGTTGAGGTAGCTATGGAGGAAGAGAAACACAGAAGCTTGAGCAGGCAAGACTCAATGCAGAAGGATGTAGAGGTTGTTGAGAAGAAGATTGAGGAGAAGGAGAAGAAGGAAGAGAAGAAAGAGAGCAAAAAGGAGAAGAAAGAGAGCAAGAAGGAGAAGAAGGAACATAGCGAGAAGAAGGAAGACAAGGAGAAGAAAGATCATACACAACAGAATATCGATAAGAAGATGATTGGGAAGACTTGTAGTTTCAGTCTCATGAAGCTCGCTCACAATCACAACCACAAGCACAAGGAATCAGTAGAGGAAGAGAAACCGCTAGCACAAGACAACAACAATCACACTGATGAAAGTGGTGAAGGAAACTCTCCAGGTTCAGATTCTTATCTCTTCAAAGGCTCCATCTTTGACGTCGCAGAGACGCCACACGCAGCAGCGGCGCAAACCCATCACAAAAGGAGATCTTCGTGTACGTTTCTGGAAGAAGTAGAGACGATTAATCCAGAGGATTTGGAGAATTTGGATGGGAATCATTTAGAAGAAGGAGAATTAAACGACAAAGGAGCAGTAGCAGCGAGGAAGAAGAAGGCGTTTATTCGTAGATTTGGGGATCTTCTCGTTAGAAGGAAAAGCTTGAGTTTCTCACACAAGAAAGAGTCTTCGTCTGACTCACAAGATAAGCAGCAACCGCAGACGCCAACGTCGCCTACGCCGCCGCAACCGCCGCTGTCTCCGGAGCACTGAAGAGAATCCGTTTTGATCTGTTTGTGTATTGTGTGATTTGCAATTGAAAATACGCCATTGTTGTGTTTTCTTCTACAGCTTGAGTTTTTGCAGGAATTTTTTTTTTTTTTTTTTGTACATAGACAAACGTTTTGAATTTGTTGTAATAAGAATTTTGATCATTTTAATCGCTCGCGAGTCGTGACGCTGTGGTTTTTCTGGAACTAAACTAATATCGTCGACAATCCGGTTCTGTGGTCGGTTTGGTTTGTTTTCGTATTTCTCATTCCCGGTTCGGAGAATAAGGGAGACGAAAAAGTCAAGTGACCACCACAAAATGCCATGTAGGCCTTTCCCCGGCCCAATAACTTTGAAATTTTATGTTACTCGTCTGAGAATCTTGTTCAAGCCTAACCAAGGCTTATTTTTGTTTCAAATATTTTTTTTACTAATTTCACTATATAGGCCTCGAAAATCTTGATACAGGCAGGGAGATTTGTGTATTAGTGTTTTGTACTAATAACCCGGACGAATTATAAATCATAATTTAAGTTTAATAGTGTACGTGTGTGAATTGTTGATGATAAAACAAAATATAGAGGCATTCTTCTTCAAATTTTTATATACCAAAAAAAAATAAAAATGTGGTTAAGGTGTCATAGTTGCAACTTGCAACTTACAATAGAAAGATTCCATTACACAAGAATTTTTTTTCACTTTATTTTAATATACAGTAGAAAGTAAGACTGAATTTGTTTGTTATATAAAATAAGAAGAAATAGAATTTCCTTTTTTATTTGTCAATATCACTCTCAAATCCTCTAGTGCGAATTCTATTATTGCTTTTCCTCAACCCCTTAATTTATATAAAGGTTTTTCCCTTATGTTTTGTGGTTCTAACTTTATTTTCTATATATGCTAAGAAGTTTGACATCCTTTTTGCATTTAACCAAATTACAACGCAAATGTAATGATATTTGTGGGAAAAGTATGTAAGATTCCCACAAACTAAGAAATTTATAATATATTATTTTTATCGATACTGTGGACATAAAAAAATTATATCTTTTATGTTTGGGAAACCATAATGTATCAAACTCTTTTCAAAGAGCCTTTAGAGTTATAGCAAACAATGTGGGGACCATTCTGTCATCAGCCAACTACTCAACGGTGATGGGCTTTACGTCACGGCCCAATCTTCACCTTCCACGTAACCTTTTTCCATTACGCCTGATTCGTTACCACTACTTCCACTTGGCAATGTACTTTTGTCACTTGCTTTCAGTTGCACGTGTACGGATATAATGTTGCCACGTACACCATTGTTTTGGTTTGTTAATCTGCCCATTCGCTTTCTCAATGTGTTGACTTCTTCACCAATTTTATGTCTTCCATATGTTCGTCATATAATTCGTCGAAATTTTCATCAATTTTTGTTCAAATTTAATAGTTATATCTGAACAAAAAACAAAAATTCAAGTAAAACAATTACAAAACATTTGATATATGCATTATTAGAATGACATATCTTAACAATATATTATATATCTCAAGTTTTGATGATTTATAAAGAGTTTAGCGTTCTGGTTTCAGCTCTCCTTTGTAACAAAACATTATTTTTTGAAATGGATATTATCGACCCGTTTGTTCCTGATTTAGGGTGACTAAAGGTCCGATTGAGACTGTAGCTTTAGTTATTTTGCTGTAGGATTTAAGTTGTGAGTTTTTTTGTTTTGACTGTAAAATTTTGGATGTGACTATTTTAAAACGAAAACATGATTGGTAAATATTATTTTTAAGCTGTAGTAATTAATAAAAAATATCTAAAATAATAATTCTTAAAAAAAACCTTACTAACTCAAATTATATACAGTGAAACCTCTATAAATTAATAATGTCGGGACCGTGAAATTTTATTAATTTAGAGAGGTATTAATTTATCGATAAATTAATATTTATTAATTTATAGAGATATTTTTTATTTAGTCCATATTTTTTGAAAATTATTTTTTAAACAATGATATATCAATAAATTTAGATGAATCTACTTGTAAAATAACATATATAAACTTAAGTTAATGATTAATAATCTCAGATATCGCAATAAAATGTATGTTAACGGCCAATTAGATTATCCCAACTAAAATATTTACATGTTAGAAATTCAACGTTTAAGAAAATTGATACTACTAAAAGTGATGATGAAGTTAATACAATACTATAGTATATTTGAAAGTATTTAAACATTGAACAAATAATTGTCATGTCTAGATTTTTTATAACTTTTGGATGTAGATAGAGAAAACTAGAAGTTTTTGATACAATAAAGAAAATTATAAATGATATTTAAAAAATAGCAGACAATACTAAAATCATATTTTAAAAAATTTATTTTAGTTATATATATATATATATATTATGTAATTATTAATTTATAATATTATTGGGACCATGTATTTACAT
>OVAY01000370.1:0-64293 GCA_900406395.1 Kernera saxatilis
TTACCTTCTCTTTCATGTATGTAGATGAAACGGAGATGAAGAAGGAAAAAAAGAAGTGGGTGGGAAACTCATACAAAGTGACGTATTTAGATGTCCTCAGAACATCTCCTTGGCTCCTTGCTTCGTACTCAGTTGCTAATCTTGTAAGCTTCNTTATTGTCATTCTGCTTTCGATATTTTATACTTTATCCTATTTTTTTCCATTTGTAATTTTGTATACCTAAGAAAGTAAGACATAAAGTAATTTTATCACACTCAATTCAATTTCAGTAGTAAATTTTAATTTTATCTTATATAAAGCACTTGAGATAGTTTAGCCCGCGGGTCAGCCCGCTAACCCGTAAATATAGGCGGGTCAGGCTTGGACATTAGTTTTTGGACCGCAGTCCGCGACGGGCCAACCCGCTAGGTCCGCAAAAAAATTGAAACCGCAACGGATTGGACTACTTGGACACGGACTGGCCCGTCTGACATCTCTAATATCAGCCTGATCAGGCTCTTAAAACCTCAGAATAACCGACTAAACAAAATTTGAACACTACGCTTTTCAATTGATTTCTTTATTTAGGTTTGACCTCCTTGATAAAGATTAAAGAGATCAAAGACATTTATTATCGTTTATATTAGTGCACCATTAATTTTTATTTCGTAGGTGGGGTCGTTAAGCTCCCTTGGTATAATAACTTGATTGTAACCACTTGTGTTTTTAAAAATTTAAATCGAAACCCTTAAAACTACAATAAGTAATGAGAGTTTTGTAATAAACCAAAGGATAATATTCTACAAAAATTGGTGCTTTCCCAAACAAGCAAAGAAAAGTTTTATCTTTTCAGCAACCGAGAGATAAATCATTCTATTGTCACAGTTGTACAACTTACTAAGCTATTGGATGCAATCCTAAGTCGCTCTCCTGCAATTTTCATCATATGCTTTCCTTCTACAGTCAAGCTCGAGGACTGCAAAAACAATTAAGAGGTAAAAACTCAATCAGCAACATTGATTTGCAATATATAACGTTAACAGAGAGTAGAAAAAAAAAAAATCAAATGATCACCTGCAACGTGATAACGTTGTGCAGAATCAAATCGATCTCTGACTTGAATGATGATATTATCTTCCTAACTTTGACGTCGTTGTGGATCAGCAGCATCACAGAGACAATGCATTGTATCAAATTCAATGAGTTTCGACTGCTCTCCCTGTCTTGTTGGACCGACGATTCCAGCATCGCTTTAGTGCTTTCACTAACCATCAATCGCATTCTTTTCAGAACCTCTTCTGTGAGTTTGGAGCTCCGGTCAAACAGGAAGAAGCAAGGTACTAAATAGTAGAGACATGTTTGTATGTAAAGGTAAGAAGACTTCTCCTTATCTTCTGGTATACACTGGCAAGAAGAGATGTGTCAAATCCCAAAAGATTTAAAAAAAAAATGAAACATTTTAGGGCACCTAGCAAAAGGGAAGTAAGTGCTCACATTGACTATATCCATCAAATATCCTGGTAAGAATTCACTTAGAGTGGTTACACTGCTTTCAGAAAGTTTGGTAGGTTTAGAGTCCAACGTGCAGATCATCCTGAGTATGCCACACCCATTGTCCAAAGCAGGCTTCAAAATCTGCACCACCCATTAAAGTATTTTCCCTGCTAATTAACTATACGACTAAGTCTTTAGATAACAAGTGTAATTATCAAAAACCACAAAACTTACTATTTGTTCGACACAGGCTTTCTCTAGAATCTGGAGGACAAGAGAGCTATCACCCATTCCTGACAAACATGAGCACGCAAGGTTTGTAAGTGCTTTAAATGTTGTCTCCCGCCGCTCATCACACTCAATCGCCGACTCTGCAATGAACATAAAGCCATAATAATAATAAGGTAAAGCTATCACAAAGCATTGATCATCTAAAACTTGCAGATTCCGGACAAGAACCTCCAGGGACAACTTTGAAACGTGCATTTAAGGTGATGAAGAAGCTAAAATGATCTGTAATCTGGATATATCCATCTCTATAGGCAGTGTGAAGAATTTCCACTATCCGATACAACACAGCTGGTTCAAGTTGTTCATCTGCAATATAGGGTTTTTTGGTCATCATTCTGTCATCAACTTTTATAAAGTTGAGCCATCACGAAAGGAAAGAAATGTGAGATACTCACATAAACAGCATTAAACTATTGCTCTCAGCATAGGGGAGCTGAAATTGTCTATGGTGAAGTAGTAAAGGAAACAGAGAGCGAGTTCTTGGGCTTCCCTAGGGAGACTTGCAAATGGTCCACCAGGCACATCACCTGTGACAATGACGATACCGGATTTTTAGTTTTAGTGACACTAAGATAGAATCTCATAACACAGTTTTCTGTTTTGCAGCACCTTCTCCCTGATAAGGGTTGAAGAAGTTTCTGACGTCTTCTTCAAATGTGGGGGAAGCATTCTTCAGAAACCCAACTCGCCCAAGGTCGAGCAAAAGTTGCAAAACAACCTCAAGTAAAAAAAAACGGTAAACATGAGCCTAGTTGATCAAAAATGGGTGGCCCATGCACTAAGGATCTTCGTCTAAAGATTACTAAATTGACAATAGAATTGTATGAGTCATGTGTTAGCACCTGGGTAGATACGGGATGCTTATCACCCAACTGATTAAGAAGTGATGGAAGTTTGTTGACCCAAGCACGCTGGTAGTTAATTACGGTTGGATCATTGGGATAAAGGATATCTCCATTCTGCAGATATTACAAGAAAACAGATTTTAGATTTCATCAATATGCGTGGAAAGTTAGACTGAACATCAAATCATGAAAAAGTTACTTACAGGGATAATCAGGTCTCTAACAATTGAAATGCAGGCTAATTTAAGTGGAGACTCTGGTTTGCAATCGCTTAAGGTAATAGTAAATGCCTGAAAAATATAAATAGACATGAAGTTACTGCTCCTAGCTATCAAAGGAACTAGGAAAGTATAGACGAACCTGCATAAGATTATCTCTCCAATCACGGTCCACTCTCACAGTAAGTTTTGGAACAAAAGGCACGAGTGCAAGTAAAGTCTTTTCGTAAATAGGTTTACTAATGCTCCTGGTGATCTGCAAAAATACACGTTCGCAAGGAAGTTAGCAATGCAGACAGAGGGAGGGACAATCGAAACATATTCAATGAAAACTATCAGCTTGAGTTATATAGTAATGAGAGCTAACCTTGCCTAGTAGGGTATTCTCAATAAATTCCAGAAATCTATAGGAAAGATCACAAGGAAGGTGGCTCCATTCACTTACTTCCAAAAAGATTTCTGTCAATACACCGTTGAGGATAAAGTAGCTTTCATCATTCTGTCAACAAAACAATCAACTAAGTGTTTAGAAAGGTCTATATATAAGCAAAGCATAACATATAAAGATAACCACAAATTTAACTATTAAAAATAGGCGCATTGTGATGATTCATACCCTTTCAGAAAGATTGTTTGCGGGATTAAGGGGAAAAGAACAAAGTAACTTTTTTGATAACATTGATGCAATGTCGTGATCCAGTTTCATCAGAGTAACTTCTTCTTCGGATGCAGTCTGTCTTTGAGTGTGCCTACGAATAGAAAACTTGATCGCATAACATATGCTGCAAAGAATATGGTGTACGCAATCAATTAATGATTGTGCATCCAATCCTCGCGGAGCATGAAGCAATGGAATGAAATCTTGGAAACAATTGATTAAAGCTCCAACAATCTCCTTCAATCTCCCAGAGACATGGGCAAAACCTATAAGAACCCGTAGAAAAATATTCAAGAAAACATGATACGAGCCATATACCAATAACTTATTGATGAGAAAAAGAAGACAGATGGCACATACGAACACATACATTCTTTTGCAGCATCTTGCTCACAGGCGAGTAGCGTTTCATTCTGTAAAAGTCCCTACAAAAGGGCACAAAATGTAAAAAGAATCAGTTTTTAAATAGAGAAAACAGAGCACCAGAGTGGTTAGGCGAGTATTACAAAATCAAAGACATCTTCTAACAAGCAAGAGACCAAAACAAACATCGCTAATGCTACTTGGTGAAAATGATTTTTAGATACCTTTTTCTGTGATTCGGTGTCGCTCTCATCACATGGCAACAGCGACAGGCAATGTGTCAACCCGGAAAGAGCTACCTTTAGTTTGCTTTTATCTTGCACATAAAAATGGTTTATCTGAATAAGGATATCCTTATAGTTTTCGAGAATCTGCATCAAGTAGCAGATGGAAATTTCAGGGAACGACTTGCAAGAATAGAGGTATTAAAAAAAAAAAAAAAAGAGAAATACTACAGACAAAAGTTGGAACTCTGTAATAACCGAAGTAGACACACCTTTTCAGCATACAAGGAAAACGTAGGCGGGTAGTAATCCACAACAAGGTGAAAAAAATCGAAAGCCATCAAACGAACATCAATCGATGAATTAGCCATAGCGAGAAATATGGATAGCATCAAACGTGACACCATAAGGCCCTGGTTATCCTGAATAGATTCACAAATAGAATCGGCTGTTTATATACAACAGTTTAACTAGAAAAGACATGATTATTACAAAAACATGCAAGTTTGAAAAGAGGATGCAAAGCAAGAGGCTAGAAACCATGATACATTTCAAAGTTCACATCTTTCAGAGCAAGAGCAAGGGGGACTTAACACAGCAAACCAGTAAGAATAACGATGAAATAACAAGTGGGAAAAGAACACATACCTCTTCTTTACAAAAAGGAAAGATCTGAGTTTTAAATAGTTTATAAAAAGCTTTTCTCACTTGCTTATCACCATCACTAATGCGTTCCTTAAGACACTGTATGATAGCATATTTATTTGACTGCAGCTCTGCTGGATGACTTTTGAAAAGATCTTGGATACCAAGTAATGCATCTACACAGACAAAAACCAAAATTGATCCGCAGGTTCCCTCCATATTTTCCTCAACTAAAAACATCTAATTAAACATGAGAAGAGGAAAAAAAAAAGGAAAGTACTTTTGCGAACGTTAGCATTGTGATGAGAAGTTTGTCGTAGAAGCTCCTTCAAGGTCAAGCTTTTCTTACTTGTAGCAAAGCCATTCTTTTCTGCTGCCACACTTTGCTCAGGAATTATAATTGCTGCAAATAAGCAAGCAATTTTGAGCCAATATGGGGAAGAAATTAAAAAAAATTTGAATTTGCAAGACAAAGCAGATATATATTTATATACCTTTGGATTTAATCTCTGTGTTAGTTGCATTCTTTGGTGGAGGTAATTTTCTCCCGAGCTTTCTCTTGATTTTCTGCAAAATAGATAAATTCAACCCAACAACTATTCATCAAACACTTGAAGATTCATAAGAAAAGAGACAATGTTAAAACCCTAAATAAAAGAACCTTGAAATCAATTTGCTGCTTCTTTGCAGGAGCTTTGGAGCGAACCATTTGTTTATCTTCTTCAGCTACGTAAAACCACAAGAAGTAACTCAAATTAGGTCGTTTCTGAAACTCAAAGATAACAGTCACACAAATACCTTATAACGACGCCGATTTTGCGGTGTTGCTAAGGAAACTCCAGCAGCAGATATATATATATATATTATACTTCTAGTTTAAGTCTAAAACACAGAAAAAACAGAGAGCTTTTACCAAAGAGGTAGAGAGATAGAGAGATAGAGAGATTGAGTCGATTGAATTCCAGAAATTGAAGTGTACGTACCATGGGGAATCTCATATTCCGAATTGCAGAGAAAAAGAATCGAAGACAAATCGTTTTCTGTATCTCTGTTTTCAAAGGAGTAGAATGCAGCGACGTCGTTTTAGCAAAATAGCAAATCCTAGGTCAAAACGACCCGTTTAAGCCTGCGGGCTTTGTGCTCATTTTAACAAAGTCCGAGATAATGAAGGGCCTATTCGTATTATCGAAGAAGTAAAAGGATTCATGTGCTCATTTTAACAAAGTCCGAGATAATGAAGGGCCGATTCGTATTATCGAAGAAGTAAAAGGATTCATGATTAGAAAATTAACTTTCTAATTTTGAAATTCCCCTCTCCCCCAATTCAAATCTGAGCTTGAAAGCCACTTGAAACTTCAAAAGCTGGGTAAGCATTAATTTCATCCTCAAGCTTCTGAGCAAGTTTCTTCGTGTTCCAGCATGAGCAAACTTTGAAGTTGGATCCTCTTCTTATTCTTTCCGAATCCAAGGTTCGTGCATGTTGAAAGACAGCACAAGCTAGTGCTCGATCTATCATGGCCCGAAACGTTCCTAGAATCGAGATGCCGGAATCTGAAGAGAACGAGTTCTTGAGCTTGTCTCTGTTTTCGCCGTCAAGATCTCCTCTGAATTCGATACCGGATCCAAGTCAACTGCAGAAGGCGAATCATCTATCCGAATTTGATTTGGCTCAGAAATTGGAAGGTTCAAGAACGCAGCACCATCGAACACTGGGTCCGGAGAAGAGATTCCAAGTTCTGGAAGGTAGAGCTGGAAGTGTGAGTGGTGTGCATGATTCGAACCCTAAGATTGTTGGTCGTAATGGAAAATCTCGGTCGGAGCCAAACTCCGCACAGAGTACGCCCACTAGGAACGGTGCTAGGGTTTCTCTTGGTGGGGGTTGTGCTACCGGCGCAAGAGTTGTTCAGTCTTTCGCTGGAAGAGGAACGAGCTCGTTCTCGAGGATTCCAAAGGGAATTTCTATTGCTGATTCCGTCAGCTTTGCGGAAACAACTCCACATTTTGAGCTCAATGAAGATCATTCGTTCTGGAAAGAGCACAATGTGCAGGTTGGTGAATTGTTTAGGAGATTCTTGATAAATTTGCTTATTTAGGCATCCTTCTATATGGTGTAGGTTTTGATAAGGCTGAGGCCATTAAGCACACTGGAAAGGAATACTCAAGGATATGGTAAGTGTTTAAAACAGGAGAGTCAACAAACATTGGTCTGGTTAGGCCATCCAGAGACCAGATTCACCTTTGATCACGTTGCAAGTGAGATAATATCTCAGGTAAACCTCATCCAAAGGCTTATTTAGTGCTACACATTAAAAAAAAAAGGAAAAGTCTATCACATTGCTATCTTACCTTCTTTCCTTTTTTTTCAATCAGATGTTATTATTTGATGTACTTACCTGAATAGATGATCTATAATGTTTCTGGATGTGTATCCTGTTGATATTTCAGGAAAAACTATTTCGCGTTGCTGGGCTTCCCATGGTGGAGAATTGCTTGTCTGGTTACAATAGCTGTGTCTTTGCCTACGGTCAGGTGAGATCGTAATTGATGACATGTTTTCTGCTATTTAGAATTTCTATGGTGCAAAATTTAGAAACTTAGCATCCTCTCATGTAGACTGGTAGTGGCAAGACCTATACTATGATGGGAGAGATATCTGAGGCAGAGGGAAGCCTCGGTGAAGACTGCGGAGTTACTGCTCGTATTTTTGAGTACCTGTTCTCAAGAATTAAAATGGTAATTACCTAACTTCCTCCTGACGAATCACTGCAAGCCAATATATTTTAGTACTTAAAAGGCCTTTTATAAACAGGAAGAAGACGGAAGGAGGGATGAAAAACTGAAATTTAGTTGTAAATGTTCTTTTCTTGAGATATACAACGAGCAGATTACCGACCTCTTGGAGCCATCGTCAACCAATTTGCAAGTAATCAATATTTTTTCTTCCATCACTTGATTATTATTTATCCATACTGTTGTTTTTTTTTGTTTTGAGATAGGTCTAACCTTGAAACTCCATATTTTAGCTCAGAGAAGACTTGGGAAAAGGGGTATATGTTGAAAATCTTGTAGAACACAATGTGAGAAATGTTGGTGACGTTCTAAAGCTTCTACTTCAGGCAAGACTTCCATACCCAAACGTTATGTTAAGAGTTTAAGTATTCAAATATTTAACTTGAAATGTTTTCCTTATGCTCAGGGAGCAGCAAACCGGAAGATTGCAGCAACCCGTATGAACAGTGAAAGCAGCAGATCCCACAGCGTTTTCACGTGTACAATCGAGAGCCTCTGGGAGAGAGATTCTCTAACCCGTTCAAGATTTGCCAGACTAAATTTGGTCGATTTGGCTGGTTCTGAAAGGTAGCCAGTACATTTTTCTGTGGTTACTTTTGCATCTTTGACTGCTGAAATTTTTTTTTGTTACATATACAGGCAGAAAAGCTCAGGCGCGGAAGGGGATCGCCTAAAAGAAGCAGCAAACATTAACAAATCCTTATCCACTCTGGGGTAATCCTATCAGACACCTGTTAACGTGTCAGTTTGTCTGCCCTCTGCTTTTTTGTCATGAACTGTTTTCTGTTGTACATTGCCAAGGGTCTCAAGTTTCAGGTCAAAATAATATACGGTTGATGGAGAAAATTGTGTGAAAACTGAAAATATGCATAGCAAGAAAAGATGGCACGACTTTAATAGCCTTGAGGAGTTTGACAACTTATAAATGATTATTGGCTTGACTTTAAGATAATAAACTTTGGACAAGATAAAATGCCTACAATGTCTGACACCTTTTGCTATGCTCTATTTTCTTTAATCTTGTAACAAAATCTTAGTAGCTACTAACACTATTCCATTCATCTGTCAATCTAGCTTAGTGATAATGTCTCTGGTGGATTTGGCACATGGGAAACATAGACATGTTCCCTATAGAGATTCGCGACTTACCTTTTTACTGCAGGTATGACCTATGGCTATTAGAGCACTTCAGCCTTCTTTCTTGTAACCGCATTGAGACTAACTTCAGATATGGTTTCAGGATTCTCTAGGGGGTAATTCTAAAACAATGATAATAGCTAATGTCAGCCCATCTCTTTGGTTTGTACCAATAGCCATTCTTTTTAATGGGTTTACCAAATATGTCATGTCCTGTGTATTTCTGATTATTATTGACTTATTGCAGCTCTACAAACGAAACCCTCAGCACTCTGAAGTTCGCACAACGGGCCAAACTAATCCAGAATAATGTAGTTTGTAATTCTTCATCTATTACGAGTTCTTCTATGAAGTTTGACCTGATGTAAGGTTGCTTCATTTTCATGTTCCAGGCTAAAGTCAATGAAGATGCCTCTGGGGATGTTACAGCACTCCAACAGGAAATAAGAAAGTTAAAGGTATTGACAAACTCCACAAAACAGCAAACTTTCCTCATTTTCTACATATGGATGTGACAGTGATATCAAAACCTTTTGATATATTCAAATAGGTCGAACTGTCCTCCCTTATAAAGAACCATAACTCTTGTGGGGCACTTTCAGACTGCATAGCTTCCCTTGAAAAATCCAGATACTCTGGTATATGTGAAGTAGCAGGAGAAACAAAACAAGATCAGTGTCACTGTCAGGTGCACAACTCACTGAGAAAGAAGGTATTTTACATTAAATTTGTGGATATCTTGGGACTATAAGATTGAGCTGGCTTCATAACTGTACAACAGGTGAAAACTATGAAAGATATTTTGATTGGTGCTCTCAGAAGAGAAAAGATCGCTGAAACTGCCCTTCAGAAGTCCGAGGCTGAGATTGAGCGTATAGATAGCTTGGTAAGTCTTGCTACAAGGACAGTTCAAGTTTCATATTTTGAAAGGATGTAACCTTGACAGGGCCATCTCATGATGCAAAGAAAATATATTCTATTTCGGTTCATCTTATATTTTGATCATTTACTACAGGTTAGAGACATGGAAGAAGATGCTAAGTGCATTAAAATAATGCTTAATCTTCGGGAAGAAAAAGTTGGAGAGATGGAGTTCTCTGGTTCTTTGATGACAAAAGAGTGTCTCATTGAAGAAAATAACTCTCTAAAAGGAGAGATCAAGCTTCTTCGGGCAAGCATTGACAAGAATCCAGAGTTGACACGTTCGGCCTTGGAGAATACCAAGCTCCGAGAGCAGCTACAACGGTATATCACCTATTAAATGCTTTGGAAGAGTCTTTTTTTATTGACGTCTTATGCTCTGACCTTGACTTTCTTTTCAGATATCAGAAGTTTTATGAGCATGGGGAACGAGAGGCATTGCTCGCTGAGGTGGCAGGACTACGTGATCAGGTTTGAGAATGCCTCAATCAAATGGACTTTTAGCCTATATTTTCAGTCTGAACTTTTTTCATATATCGTGCAGCTGCTTGATGTTCTTGAAGCAAAAGATGAGTCCTTTTCTAAACATGTAATGAAGGTTTGGGAAAAATATGCTATTTGTTGTTCTTAATTTCTTAGATACTGTTGTTGCTGGTTTCTTAAGCGTGAACTTTGACAACACTGCAGGAGAACGAAGTGGAAAAGGAGTTGGAAGACTGCAGAAACATGAACTCTAGTTTGATTAGGTACCATATGAAATCCAATTATCTTTTGTGAAGGTTTGATATTGTATGAAAATCATATACACTGATGCATTTTTTATTTTGTTGTGGGACGTAGAATGGAAAAATTTCTGAGTTCTCTGTTGGATTTTTATCTAAAAACTGTCATCCTATTCTTGGAGTTTTTCATCCTGTTCTACTACAATTCTGATATGCCTTGTGTTTGTTCATAATATAAAGTTGTATCTGAAACTTCTTCATTTTTCTCATTGAACTTAATATGATTAAATTGACTAAATCAGAAAAGAAGCCTGCTTTGGTATTGTCTTTTATGTTGTGGTGTTGCTTATCGATGCAGGGAACTAGATGAAATACAAGCAGGACTTGGAAGATACTTGAAATTCGATCAAATACAATCCGACTTTGTAAGAATCCAGACTGATAGGGGATTGATTGTTATTAAATATTGCTTAATAGGGAAACTGTATATAAGTGAGAAGCTCGTCTAACGCACTTTTTTCGGTTGAAACAGGCAGAAACAATGTCAACTATAAGTGAAACCCGAGAGGAGGTGGCTTTTTCAGAGAGTAAAAACAACAGTAATATCAATGGCAATGGGGTTTGGCTAGTAAATGAATCGCAGGATGTGCTAGAGGAGAATGATAGATCCATGAAACTGCTGACCAACGAAAGTAGTATGGAAATAGAAGCCGTTCCTAGGATAGAAGGTTATGACATGGAGTTAAGTGACCTCAACGCAGATGCTGTAATGAAGACTGATGAGGGTATAGACGGGTCAGTGCTGCGGTTCAAGTTGGGGAAAGTAATTAAGGAACTCGAGAAGGCCAGAACACTCAATTGTCAATATGAAAAAGAGCATAAGTCACAGTTATCTCAGCAACAAGATATTGAAGTAGTCCGTGAGCAAGTCGAGACAGAAACTGCCAGAACAATTCTTGAGCTGCAGGAAGAGGTGATTGCTCTCCAGTCTGAATTTGAAAGAAGAATCTGTAACTTGGCCGAAGAAAATCAATCAATGAAAGATACTATAACTTGTAGAGAGGCAGAAATAAGTGCACTTAACCAAGACTGGGAAAAGGCCACCATAGAACTAACAAATTTCATTGTGGATGGGTCTAAATCCATCAAAGATGCCTCTACACAAATTGAAAGTATAATATGTTCATTTCCACATGTGAATGCGTGGGTTGGTGATTATGTTGAGAAGGCTGCAAAAGATTGTATAAGAAAGGAAGAAACAATTTTACTTCTACAGAAAAGCTTGGAGGATGCACGGATATTGTTAGCAGAGATGGATTTGAAGCTGAATTCCTTAAAGGGCGCAACAATTGCGCTTACCGAATTTCAACTGGGTAGCAAAGCTGCAACCACTGAAGAGACTTTCCGCGTGAACACTGAAATAGAAGGACATGCCGAGGCTACCTTTGCTGTTACAAATTGGCTTTCTGATTCTAGATATCAACACCAAATGCTGGAAAAAATAGAAGATCAACCGGTTAAAGAAAGTGGTACACTAAGTTCAATCTGTGCGTCTCCTACTGCGGAAGGGAATGCTGATATTAATTTTTCAAAGGATGGATATTTAAGTGAAGCAACATATCCGAAGGCTGATGAGCGTTCAACATCAAGCTCTGACTTTTCAAACTGTAGATGGCAACATGATTGTGCATTGAACGCAAAGGGTCAAGGAGTTTCAGGTTCTGGATCTGACGCCAAGGAAATTCATAACAAGACTACGGCAGCAGCTTTGATTGCTAATAGTGGTTCTGTACATTGTGTGTACTGTGGAGGTATACTTTTGCTTGTTTCTTTTATTCACCACCCTAAATTGAAGATGTAAAATTAGTAATCTTGAATGACTGAAGCACCAGTTTTATCTTTTATGTATAGAAAGAAGGTTAAATTTTTGTTTTATGCAGAGGGGAGGCAGTCAGTGGAGAGGCCATTGACGATAATGATGGAGAGAGCAGAAACGGATTACAAATGCAGTAACCCGGTAAGCTTTTATTAGCATCCGTTTCTTTTTTAAGATATATAAAGTAAATGGTTACATGTCAATGACAAAGTAAACCACTGAACTTGCATCTACTCAGCTTTCTTCTTAGATATGTTTGAGTCTTATGCAGAGAGTGGATCCTGTGAGAAGTTTCTTTGATCGATTTGAGGCAGTTAATGCTACCATGAAAGAAGCTGATCTCACACTATGTGAATTAGTAAAGGCCAATGAAAAATCAAAACATGCAACTGGAATGTGGCGTCAAACGCATGAAGAGCTAATGATTAAGAAGAAAAATCTGACGGATGATCTTGAACAGGTCAATTCTACACTATCGGCAACTGAACAAGAAAATCAAATCTTGCTTAATCAAACACAATCGACTTTGACGGACATAGAAAATTCAGTGTCTTTGCTTGAAGAATGTCTTCTCGAAACGAAAAGAGGTGTAGAAGAAACATTAGAGGCTTTATTTTCCGATGTCCTTTTGGCTGGGAAAGAGCTACTCCATTTGATTTCCAATATAAGACCGTCAGTTGAACAGATTGTATCTGAAACCATGGAGAGAGAGTTCACCATGTACGCAACATACCAGTGCCACATTGGGAAACTGATCGATCAGATTTTGGACCAGAGAAAACAAGTTATCACTCCCCACTTTGCGATGCAAGAAAACCAACAGTCAATGGAAATTAGTGCCACTGAGTACAGTGCCGAAGATGAAGTCACTGGAAAGCTAAATAGAGTTCACAAAGCTGATGTGGTCACATGTTTAGAAAATGAAGAAGTTGTTCAGTCACATGAAAGCCTATTATATGAAAATTTTTACCTGAAAGAGGAGTTGGAGAGAAAAGAAGCTTTGTTTGAAGGTTTGCTTTTTGACTTTAGGCTACTCCAGGAATCAGCATCAAATAAAAGAGATATCAAAGATGAAATGGATGAGCTGTTTGACGCATTATGCAAAGTTCAGCAAGAGCTGGAGCTGAAAACAAATCAAGTTCAAGATCTTTTTGTTCATAACGAGAATCTTGAGAATTGCTCCATTGACTTGAAAACGGCTTTGTTTACATCGAAGACAGATCTAGAGCAGGCCAAAGAGAGGATACAAATTCTTTCGGAGCAGAATGATGAGCTAAGCGTCCTCGTTAGAGACCTCTGTATGGAAAAGGTTGCAGCTGAAGAGGGATTAGAAGAACAAAAGGAGCTTGTCAAAAGGTTGGAAAAAGAAATCCTTCATTTGACTACTACAGCAGAAAAGCAGTTGCTTTCCGCGGTCAAATCCATCGAAGAAAATTTGAAAAAGACAAGTGATGAGAAAGATCAACTTGCTGAGGAATTATGTTCCTTGAATGATAAGCTTGAATTGGCCTATGCTATAGCTGATGAAAAAGAAGCAATTGCCGTAGAGGCTCGTCAGGTATGCAACTTGGAGCCTTTTATTTCTAGATGAAGCATTCGTTCCTTATAAATATTGAGGGTTGACAGGAATTTAAAATTTTTCTCATGTAGGAATCTGAAGCAAGTAAAATATATGCTGAACAAAAGGAAGAGGAGGTTAAGATTTTAGAAATTTCTGTCGAGGAACTTGAGCGTACTGTAAATATATTAGAAAGACGGGTTAGTTTGCTTTGTTTGTCATTTTGTATATCTGATAAATATATACTTACTGCCTTTTATACTTATTTGTGAGCTATGGCTTCCAGGTGTATGATATGGATGCGGAAGTTAAAAGGCATCGCACCACTCAAGATTCATTAGAGACAGAGCTCCAAGCTCTCAGGCAGAGATTGTTTAGATTTGAAAACTCCACTGGCACTGTGGTCACACTGAATGAAAGCACAGAGGAATATGACAGTCAAATATCCAGGTCAGTCATCCTAATCCTACTCAAGATTTTAGTTTCTCTTCTATATCTTTCTCGGTGAATACTAAGTTTGGTAAAGATAAATGTACTATAGGTTAACAGAGCTGCAAGGTGCCCATCGTCAGATACAACTCCTCCAAAAGGAAGTAACAGAACAAACCAAAGAGGTGTGTTATATTATTGGATTGCTCGGCTCAACATTTCCATGAAATTCCCTTATATTTGAGCTAATCATTTTTTGTTTTTTTTGTTTTCTTTACTTCTACCTTTCCCCACTTACAGATTAAACAGCTAAAAGAGTACATCTCCGAAATTTTACTGCATTCTGAGGCCCAAGCATCTAATTACCAAGAGAAGGTATTAGATTTGTAGACTTATGCGGATCTCAGCATTTAGTTTGATTGTTAAATGATTAAGCTCCAGCGTATAACTAGTTTCCCTGCTGCACAATTTGCACATATTTGTGTCTGTTGACGTTCTTGCTAAAACACCATGTCATGATTTGGTAAAAAAAAAAAATTCAAGTCAAGGATTGTACTTATTTCTGATATCTTTTGTGTTGCATCTGAAAGAGGCAAAATTTGATAGCAATGGTGTAGATTTCTATTAGGAAATGGAAGTGTTGTTTTCCTAAATTTGTAGCTCATATAATTTCCTTGGTTCCAATCTTAACAGTATAAGACTCTGGAGGTCATGATTCGAGACTTCAAATTAGAGGACTCAAGTTCGTCAGCTGCAGAGTCACATAAAACTGAGAAAAGCTCAATAAGGAGCAGAGGTTCAAGTTCACCCTTTAGATGTATAGTTGGGTTGGTACAGCAGATGAATTTGGAGAAGGATCAAGAATTGACCATGGCAAGGGTTCGTGTTGAAGAATTGGAGTCATTGCTAGCTGTTAAACAGAAAGAGGTTCAGCCTCCTGCATTTGATAGTTCTTTTCGTCTTGAGTGCTCACAGATATTTAAATGAATGTTCTGTCAGTAGATTATTTTCTATTCACCTTGATTCGATTTAGAGTGACTCAGTGAATCCTTCTATATATTTTCATGCTGGAACAGGTTTGCACATTGAACACGAGGATAGCTGCAGCTGATAGCATGACTCATGATGTTATTCGGGATTTACTTGGTGTGAAAATGGATATAACCAGCTATGCTGTAAGTATATCAGGTTATATATATGCCATCTTCAAGAGAGTTCAGAGGCATTTTTTCTAAATATATTGGTTCCTTCGTTTGGGGTATTTCAGGAGTTGATTGACCAGCACCAGGTCCAAAGAGTGGTTGAAGAGGCTAAGCAACATGCTGAAGAGATCATGTCCAAGGTGATGATGCTGATACTTAATGGCATCCACTTTCTCTAGCTTATCATCCGTTTTGTTATTGATAACCTCTTTCTCTATCGATTTTAGGACCAAGAAATCATCAGCCTGAAGAGACATATTGATGCTCTTGTCAGGGAAAGAGGAAGGTTAGCCCTGTTCTACTTCTACTATAACTGTTCTATCACGAGCCAAGATACTTACTTTTCTCTCTTGAAATCACCCAAAGAGAAAATTTTGATTTAGCATTTCAACAAAAAAAACAAATTCTCTCGAGAAATTCTTATCTAAGTTTTGTTCTTTTGGGATGTTCTTGCCTTTGTGTGGACAGTTGCATGTCAGAGTTGAACAAGAAAGACACAGATGTTCTTGCGACACAGATATCTTTGGACCAGCTACAAGAGCGAGTTCAGTTGCTTTCTATGCAAAACGAAATGCTGAAGGTAATTAGGAGTTTCTTCTACCTATAATCTTATCACCAGCTCTGTTTATTGCATGTGTTTATCTTAAGTCACTGATTTCCGTCTGAAGAATGACAAGAGCAATTTGCTGAGGAGGTTAGCTGAACTTGATCGACCAGTCCGTGATGCACGAGCCAGTAACCAACGTGTTCCCCAGACAACAAAGGTATGTATAATACTTCAAACATGCTGCATTCTCTAGTGCGCGTGGTCTAAAACCAAGAATATGGCCAAGAACACCATGATTGATTTTAAGATTCTGAATTTTCTTTTTATCGAACAGGATACAGTGTCATTTAAACTTGCTGATACTGATTACACCAAGAGACTGGAAAATGCTCAGAAGCTTCTTTCCCATGCTAATAATGAATTGGGTAAGTATCGCAAAACCAGCAATAATAATCCATCTACAAGAACTCAAGGACAAAGCTCTGGTACAAGGTATCGGTAAGAGAATTTCTCAAGGCTTCTCTCTTCTCCTTGGCTTGTTCTCGAGTATATATTTGCCAATGAGTCAAATCTATGAAGCTAGTTCAACAATCTGAATAAGGCACAAGTTCTGCAATTGTGACTAAACAAGTCAGATTTCAGAGAAAAGAAAAGAGCGATTTTTCACCCACGTTACTTTTGGTTTGATCGTTCACACACGTTACCACAAGTCCCACGTCCAGTAGCTTGATGAAGTACGTTCTTCGGATGTTTTTGTGTTTCAATTGGAATTGGTGTGTATAAGAATGCATATACATGTTGCTGTAATTGGCATGTTGTTTGTATTTTGTATGTTTATAGTTCTATATAAAGGAAGAGTTTGCAATAAGTGATTCGGTGTTAAGGCCGTAAGCCACTTGACCACCATTTCTTATTGATAAAAAATAAATATAATTTTGTTCCTCCTCTAATTACGGAGAAAACATGAATCCAAGATATGATCGTTTTCACTCTTGCACATAAATACAACAAAGACAAAAATCAGACCTTGTAGGACCTACATATATGTTCGAAGCAAAGGGCACAAATAGATTTCTCATTCATTACTTCAGGCTGCGTCTGCCTCCGTCTTCAACGACTCATCCTGAGACAAGACAATTTTCAAATGAACAAAGACACAGGTGAAAGTGAAACTCAGACCGGCTTCGAAGATGAGATTTTGCATGTGAAAGAATGTGTTTTAACATGGAAAATTGGATTGATCATGGGATAAAGACGCAGAAAAGTATCATCTTACCTAAAAGGCTATATAAAGCAATGGGGGAGCATCAAACTACACACCTTAGTACAGACGTAGATGTAATGGACATCAGGGCTTTTGCCAATCGCAGATTCCACTGAACTTTCCTCAGCATCTAGAGGAACGGGTTTTGTCAGTTCCCATTTTGGCGTTCCAAATGGTTGATCGGTTAAACTTTTGTCTGCAGAACAGCAAGTCTAGTTTAGTAGAGAAGAAAGAACCTTTTTGCACAGATATTACAAGATACGAATTTTAATTAACTGATGGATTCTGAATTGCAGCTGACCTATCACATGGAGTTTCGTTGTCCAAGAGCATGATTCTTTAAAAAGCCGAAGACGGTAATTTGGAGCTCCATATGTAATCTGCAGATAACTTATCTAAAATCATTGTGCATTAAACAGAAAGAAACACATAAGCATAAACCCGATATGAAGATTTTACCAGGATATAGACTCCTTTATCCTTGAGGACCCTATAGTTTTCATCAACTGCTTCATTATACGTGAAAGGATCAAGAAAGAAATAAAGAAGGAGAGACCGACTCCAGAATAAAGAAAAAGAACAGACATCATTCAACACAAATGCCATAGATGGCGGATACAGTACCTCCAAACCTCCTCAAGCATTTGCGTTGAGTATTGCCTCGAATTGCTCCCACACTACACAGGGAAAATGATAAGACCTTGTGTGAGAACTTGGAATCTAGTGATTGCATAACCAAAGAGAAAGTGGACCTCACTCACCAAAATGGAGTCCAAGGTTCCTGAAAATACACACACGCCAACAACAAAAAAGGTCCAAATTGTTATTGCATGAAACACAAAGCATCTGGGCTAATAATGGAACCAAACATCTAGTAATAATAATAATACCTTTATCAATTACAGCATCAAAAGAAGCAGCTTCAAATGCCTTCATATCACGCACATCCATCTTCAAATCTATTTCACATGATCGAAGATATACAGTAAGTTCATGCTAAATCTAGTAATTAAGGCATACACAGATACATAGAAATGAGTGGGAATCGGAACAAATCCTCAATTCATATCTCGTATGGGTTCTCCCCAAATTGCAACATTAAGCAGCAGAAGAAATGTTAAAACCAAAAAAGACGTACATTTGAGCTGAGGACGGTCAGAGTATTTCTTATTCATGGTATCGATCACTACAGAGGAAATATCGATATTGACAACATCTTCGTACCCATCATCCACCATTCCTTCGCTGAACGCTGTAGCGGAAAATCAAAACAACAAAATCAGAGGGACCCAGAAATCAAGAGCATTATGTTTTTTGTGTACCTGAGTTTCCGCAGCCAATGACGAGGAGTCGATGATTACGGTGAGGGACGTAGAGATTGATGAGAGGAGCCAAGGAAGAATACTTCTGGTACCAATCGAACGGTTCAGATTCGTTGGTGTAGCGATCGTCCCAGTACCATTGCTCGCTGTAAGATTGCGTCGACGTCTCCGTCGCCATCGCCTTCTGTCTTCTCCGACGTTAACTAATCAAATCACACTAACCGATTTCGAAGAGGGGGAAAGAGAGAAGCGAGGAGGAGGTAATCATCAGATACACGAGAGACCACGGTGGTCCAGACGCTCCTCATTAAGTCACGTGGCACGAGTCTCGACAGACACATTACAAGACCGATTAAAACCGTCATTTCAGATCAGACCGTGTAAAACCAGAAATAAACGGATAAACCGGGATATGTTGAACCTTTTTTTTTTTTTGGTTTTTAATGGAAAAAACAAAGCAGAATTTCTCATTTAATATCTAGTAGAGATTATAATTTATACATCTCGGGATACATTCTCATTCTCTGTATAATTTTGGCTTTGCAACATTTCGAAGAATGATAATCCAATGCATATGTTTCTTCCTTTTGCTTCCATATCTTCTATCTAATTGTACAATTTATTTTTGAATAATACTGTTTTGTTTTGTTTGGCAAAGGCAGAGAAAAGTGTTGATCAGGGTTACACAGTCTCAGCACCTTGAAGATCTAATGTGTTCTTGATTGTTTGCTTAATACTCTTAGTATTGTTTCTCTCCATTGATATTTACTAAATGCACTGAATCTTTGAAGTCTGATAAGGAATAAAATTTAAACAAGTAATTCTTTTTCATGGTTTTCAAGTGATGCTTGTTGTTTCCCTCCTCTTTTGCTAGTTTGGTTAGGAGATGCAGTATATGCTTGCTAAGTTAATGAATATTATTCTTGCTTTTTGGTTCTGCAACCTCATAGGGAATAAGTCTTCATGCATGGAAAAGGTTAAACCCTTTCAAGCAAAGTATAAATCTTTGATCCTAAACACAGTTTTTTGTTTTTCAGATGCAGTCTATCTCTTTCACCTATAAATAGAAAGTTAAAAGAGTGATGCTTCTCTGCATATTTACTCTGCATATCTTCTCATGGCCAGTTTCGGTGATCATGATGGTATCATCTCTTTACAAACTTACCTATTTAATTAAATACACAGAAGACTAACCAGCGATTAATGGTGTATGCATAATATGTGTATCTTGTTTACTTCCTCCAAACTCTGATATTTCAATCTTTGGATAATATGCTTTATCATATCACCTTTTAATAATGCCTTGTTTTGTTATGAAAAGTGTAACTGAATTTTCCCTTTTCACTTAGTTTAAAGATAAATCTTCTCAAAAAGGTAACTTTTTGTGAGAAATCCTTGCAGAGATTATAAAGTCTATTTCTGATGCCCCGCCAACGCATTACATGGTCAAGATAGAGTCTTTCTCACTCCTTACAAAGCATGCTATAGAGAGGTATGAAACAGAGAGCTTTGAAGCTGGAGGCTACAAATGGTATGGCATCATTAATTATTACACAGCTTTATTCTTCTACTTTCTTTAGTTATTTTTAACATGTCTATTAGAATATGTGGGTTTGGCTGCAGGAACCTGGTTCTGTATCCAAATGGAAACAAGAGCAAGAATATGAAAGAACATGTTTCTATTTACTTGGCTCTGGCGGAGTCTAGTTCACTAGGTCCAGGGTGGAAGGTTTCCGCTGTTTTCCGTCTGTATTTGCTGGATCAAAACAAAGATAACTATTTGATTCTACAAGGTAGATTTGTAACTCTCTCTTCATTTGTTCAAAATTGTTTGTTTCTCTCATCCTGATCCTTCCCCAACATGCAGGAAAAGAGAGGCGGTTCCATACGGTCAAGCGTGAATGGGGATTCGATAAATTCATCCCTACCGCTACCTTCTTTGATGCGTCGAACGGTTACCTTATGGAAGACACATGCATGTTTGGAGCTGATGTATTCGTTTCTAAGGAGAGGAGAAGTGGGAGGGGAGAATGTTTATCAATGATCAAAGATGCTTCTAGCTCTAAGCACGTCTGGAAAATCGAGAATTTCTCCAAGTTAGACAAAGAAAGCTATGACTCAAATGCTTTCTTCGCTGGAGATAGAAAATGGTAACAAAGCATATATATCCCAAAACCGTAGCTAAATTCTTTAAGCTAAGCTAATACACGTTTCAACGCAGGAAGATACGGTTTTATCCAACGGGAACGAAGCACGGAACAGGAACCCATCTTTCTGTCTATCTCATCCTCGCAGATCCTGAATCCGTCTCAGACGGTACGAAGATATTTGTGGAGTTTACGATACGAATATTTGATCAGCTTCAAGGCAGGCACATTGCAGGGAAAGGTAACCACCCAAAAAATAACTCAATTCGTGATACTTGTATAATCCAATGAGCTTCTTGATCTGTAACTTGGGTCTGGTTTACAGTTACTAAATGGTTCAGTCGGTCGAGCTCGGAGAACGGATGGGTGAAATATGTATCGATGGTTTATTTCACGCAGCCAAATAGTGGTCTGTTGCTCAAAGATGTCTGTCTCGTTGAAGCTGATGTCTGCGTTCATGGAATCACTAGTGCTCTCTGATCTCAAAAGTCACATCTGGTGTCTTCTGTATTCGAGTCTTATTTGCCACTCTGTTTATTAAAGACTCGTCAAAGAATGTTGTCCGATTCTTTATAACTCAAAAGCCAATAATAATCTTTGACATTGAAAATGCAAAGAAAAGATAATAATAATAATATCGAATTTAATATATAATTATCTTCTCAAAGGAAGCAAGAAATACAAAATATGATTTTAACTTTCTTACCACAACAATAACAAGTAAATAATAAATTGCTCAGATATTTTTCTTCAAAGTTGAAAAGAAAAAAGAATGAACCCATCTCAAAGTTGAAACGAAACCCCAGAAAGAGCCTAAAATACAGAGAACCGAGACAGATGTAAAACAGAGGCTAAACCTGAGAGATTGATTCAGGTTTTCAAGCTTGGACCTTGTTAGACTTGAGTGGCTTCACAACCTCCCAGGTGAAATCAGCGTCGTCCCTTCCAAAGTGACCATAAGCGGCTGTCTTCAAGAACCTACCATTACCTCCTCTCTTCAAATCCAAGTTAATCGATATCATTCCTGGCCTGAAATCAAAACTCTCCTTCACAATCTCCAGAATCTCCTTGTCTGGAATCTTCCCGGTTCCGTAACTGTCCACGAAGACAGACAATG
This sequence comes from Kernera saxatilis, assembly GCA_900406395.1. NCBI lineage: Eukaryota > Viridiplantae > Streptophyta > Magnoliopsida > Brassicales > Brassicaceae > Kernera > Kernera saxatilis. The sequence goes on from OVAY01000370.1 coordinate 21,751, forward strand.
GCTCAGGGACACCAATGGCGTACGAGACCTGCACAATGCACCGCCTCGCTAGCCCACTGGCTACAATACTCTTAGCTGCTTGCCTTACGAGGTAGGCACCACTCCTGTCGACCTTGGTTGGGTCCTTTCCGGAGAAAGCACCACCTCCGTGTGCACCCCAACCACCGTAAGTGTCGATGATGATCTTACGGCCGGTAAGGCCAGCATCACCGTGAGGACCTCCGATCACAAAACGACCAGATGGGTTGAGATGGAAGATGGTTTTCTCGTCAAGGTACTTCTCTGGGATCACTGGCTTGATCACGTGCTCCTTGAGATCAGCTGCGATCTCGTCGTTGGTCACAGTCTCGTCGTGCTGCGTTGAGATGAGAACGGTGTGGACACGTACAGGGACCATAGCTCCGTTCACGTTCAAGTACTCAATGGTGACTTGAGTCTTACCGTCTGGTCTGAGCCAGGGGCAAGTTCCGTTCTTACGAACTTCAGTGAGTTTGGCTCCAAGCTTAGTGGCGAGGACGTGGGTAAGCGGCATGAGCTCGGGAGTCTCGTCGGTGGCGTAACCGAACATATGACCTTGGTCACCAGCTCCGATCTCCTCTGGTTTCTTCGTGAGGTGACCATGGACACCTTGTGCGATATCGGGGCTCTGTTGCTCAATGTTGACAAGGACCTTGCAATTGTCAGCGTCCAAGCCAACGTCGTCGGAGATGAATCCGATTTCACGGCAAGTTTTACGGACGATTTTCTCGTAATCGACGTTAGCCTTGGTGGTGATTTCGCCGAAGACCATGACCATGTTAGTCTTGGTACAGGTCTCGCAAGCGACTTTGCTCTCTGGGTCTTGCTCAAGGCAAGCATCGAGGATGGCGTCGGAGATCTGATCGCAGAGCTTGTCGGGATGTCCCTCGTTGACGGACTCAGAGGTGAACAAGAAGGATTCCATTTCCAAGAACCTAAAACAAATACGAAAACTTCAATCAAATTCAAATTGGGATTGAAGACCAGATCTAGAAAACCCTAGACAGCAATTCAATTCGAATAACAGTCATTCAAATTAGATCAGAAAAGCAGAATCGTCGAAGAAGAAGAAGAAGAAGAGTTCATAGTTCATACCTAAAAGGAGAATGAGAGAGAGAGAAAAGGATAGTAATGGAGGCAGCTAAAGGAATGTGGTAGTATGAAGGTGAAGGAGGAGCGTAGAAGCTTTATATATACGAGGCCATGAAAGAGGTGCAAGATCGTAATTTCGTCCAGATTCATCTTCCTCTGTTTCAGAGAAAATGAGATCCAGATATCTGACGGCTCAAATTAGATCTATTAATGTAAGCTCATTTCAACCGTTGGATTTTGCTTAACTGGACCACCGCGTGCAAATACAACTAGACAGCATCGAATGAAAGATCGCGCGAATCACGATTATAATAATAGTTATCAAAAACCAATTTAATAGACCCCAAAAAAAAAAAAAACCATGCAGATCAATCTCTAATTGCTAGATTTAAGCATGTAAAACTTAATTTGATGATCTAAAAATAATTAATAACGTAGATCATGTGAAGAAGTTAAGTGAGGAAGGGTTTGGTGTCGGTGAACGTAATTAGTTGGGAGAGAGAGAGACAAGAGTCAGTCACAGGCTGTCTCTTTACACTTGAGTGGGCACCGGCAAAAAGACAACATAGAATTCTTCTATATTTTCAGATTGGGTAGTGTCGGCTACTGCTAGGTTGTCAAATTAGACCGATGGGTCGATCTTGTCCTATCTCAAGCGGAAAATAAATATGCAGAATTAGGCCCGCCTGCGACTTATTTTGGGCTTTTTTCGAGTTAGGTGTCATCGAAATTGATTTTTTTTTTTTGAGAAAAATGATTTTGGATCGTATTGTTTAGCTATTTTTGTCAAAGGAAAAAGTTCGATAGGACGTAGATATATAGGTTATCAATTGTTAGGAATCATATACTGAAAATTAAAATGAGATCTAAATGATATATCAAAGATCTTTGTTGTCATTTCATAAATCTTAAGATGGTATCCGAGTTGGATTTGATCCAAATATAATGACTCAAGAAAATTATGTTTGATTATTTCAGAGTGTGGAATTTGGTTTAATATAATATTATCTCGAGGAGATGTGTTAGGAATTTCGTATCAAAATCAATATATAATAGACATGAGTTAATCTATTGTTAATTGGGTTTAATTAAAAGCTCATAAAATTTATTAATTTAACATCAATTAAAAAAATAGATTATATTAAAAAAACATTCTATTTTTTTGCCTGCTAGACCACAACGGGCCGACCCAGTAACCCACTGCATCTATCCACAGAAGCTAGGAGTTGAACTTCCCAAGAAGAGACAACACTAGTGTTTTAACACTAGGCTAAAGTCACCTCTCTCATTTAAAGTTATTGTATCTTCAAATCGGTTGGGATTCAATTTTCTCCAATCGCTTCAATGCCTTTTGCAGACACAATGGATGAGTATAAGAGATTTTGAATACTAATAAAGTCACTAGAAATAAATGATTGCAGTTTTATTGGCAGATTCTTTTCAGTCCGAATGTTCTGAAATAAAGTATTGTCGTCTTGACTCCCGGTTTAACAGAAGAGATAGGAATACGAAGGGGGTGGAGTTTCCGTTGTTGATATACAAACTCAAGCTCTTCTAAAGTTAGCCATCTCTCTTTGGATGCTCTGTTATTAGAATTGAATTTTTTAGAATGATAGTTTGGTACAAGTATTTATATCTCTCTATTGACCCAGTTTACATAACCGCTATATAACTAGTTCCAATATCTGGCGTTGACGGCCGGAATATGCCATATGTTGGCGTGGACGGACGGACCGACAAAACACTTTGTCGATAGCATGCTTCATGTTCGGTAATCACCGCTCTGTGCCTTAGGCTTATGAATCTCCCACATTGTCATCACCTGAAATTTTGACAGCACGGAGGTTTAAGAATAATTGTATAAAATTTATCGAATCTTACATGTCAACAATCATGCTTCTTCGTGAATCGTGTATTTATAAGTGTATAACTATGGGGTTTTGGTAATTAACTTGTAAACAAACATAATTTAAGGGAGTTGTTCAAAAATATTATTGGTTTAGTTATGTGGTAAAAAATATTAAAAAGAAACGTTAATTTTTTTACTGTACCACTATACACACAAAGAAAAGAAAAAAAAAATACTAAATCGCAAAGGTAAATGTCATACAAACGGAAAATGAGTTAAAAGTCTATTTTCTATTTTAAATCAAAAAGAGGGAGTTAAAAGTCTACATTTGGTAATAGCATTTTATGAGAAAATAGATATGATTTATTTTAAAATTTTTAAAATATTGTTCCATATGAAAACGCAAAAGAAATAGATGGTTTAAAAAGCGAAGCGGATACCTCAGAAGGTGACTCGAATCTCATTACATATATATGAGATAAGCATATGCTTGGTGAAAATGGTGTGTGTGTGGGGTGGGGAAGGGGAGTCTTCAAATCATTTTTATCTTAAAATATTGATAAAAAAAACGCTTATAAGCCGATACGACTTATGTTTGTTTACTTGTAAAAAGTATTTTTCTTTATAAAGAGAAAAAGATGGTGGAAATTGAGGTGAGACAGACGCGAAACCTTCAAGGTGGTTGTTGACTTGTAGACCGACGACTAAAATATCACAAATTACACGATCACCTCTGAAGGTCAAAAGAGACTGGCTTTACATCTTGACCTCTTAATTTATACTACTTTCTTATATATTCCATCAGAATCATTTTTTTCTTTTTTCTTTTTTTGGGTCGATTTTGTTTATTTTTTTCACACAAATTCACCACCTCGCAGGTGAAAAAGACTGTAGCTCTCCGTAGTAGTAGTACCATGCCAAAAGTAATTTTATTTATGCTGTTTTTCTTGTTAACATTTGGTGCATACAAAACTTTTTATCACTTTATTTTTATATATGAAATTATGGACCAATTAGATTTAATCAAATGGGTAATTAATTAGTTGATTAAGACTTTTGACCTCTAAACACGAAAAAGTAAAATAATTCAAGTTGCAGGCAAAAGAAGGAGACTAGTACAAGTACAAGTAGCTATCGTGCGCCTCTGCTCTTCTTTATATATCATTTACTGTAAATTTCCGCCGGGAAGAAAAGTCTGCCTTTCTTAAGCGTAAGCTTCACCAACCCTACGAAGAAGATAGAAACTTCCACAGCTTCTTCGATCATCGGCGATTCCACTCCTTTTTCATCTTTTGGGATTTTCTTTTCTTCTCTTTTTGGAAGAGGTAAACGCTTTCTTCTTCTCCTTCCTTCTAGCAACTCGCATGAATTTCCCCTTTTGGGTTTTTCCTTTTATGTTCTTCGTACATCGATTTTTTTCCCCTGGGATTCGATTTCATGCCGATTTTGTTGATGTTAACGGATTTTTTCGGAGTTTCTTCATTGTTATTTCAGTTTGAAATCCATTTTACGGGTTACTATCGTTGACCTGTGATATCCTAGGTCACCAAATGTCTCGGTTGTTGGTGTATGGATTTTGATCGAATTATGCGGTTATGATGACACTTGATCATGGAGAAGAACGATTTTACTCTTTATGATGTAGAATTTTTTTTTGTGAAATATCTACTGTCTCTGTTGCTGCTTAAACCCTATAATTGGCAACTTTTTCTTTGAGGCTGTGTCTGAACATTTCTATGTACGTGCGTAAAGTTTGGTGTATTTCCTTTGTAAAATCTAATTAGGCATGTAAAGTCTAAAACAGTGCCTATTTCCATTTCTGCACTTACTGGTTATCTAGCTCAAATCTTGTTTTGCAACACAATTACTGACGTTTGCAAAGATTTTTGCTGACGTTTTTCGTTATGAATATTCTTATACAGTTTCGTCAGATCGTGTGAGAGAAAAACGTAATGAGCTGCTTTGGTTGTTGTGGTGGTGAGGATTTTCGTAGAGTTGCTGAAACCGGACCAAAGCCAGTTCACAACTCAGCAGGTAGCTTAGTTTACCCCTGTATTCAACTGCTTCACCCATAGCAGTATTCTCTTTAGTGTCCATCCTTTGGCGGCTAAGTTAATGAACTTTTCGACTGTTGTTAAGGTTTCAATGGAGGTCATCATCAAAGAGCAGATCCACCCAAGAACTTGCCAGTCGTTCAGATGCAGCCTATCGCTGTGCCGGCCATTCCAGCAGATGAATTGAAGGATATAACCGATAACTATGGTTCGAAGTCCTTGATTGGTGAGGGCTCATATGGAAGAGTGTTCTATGGTGTTCTTAAAAATGGTAAGGCCGCTGCCATTAAGAAACTGGATTCCAGTAAACAACCTGATCAAGAATTTCTCGCCCAGGTAATTGCTACAAAGTAAATCATTGCAGTATTGTTGGGCCTTCATATCATAGACCTTATACTTGCTGTGTCTAATGGTTCAGCGCGAAGTCACTCTGTTTGGGTTATTTTGTAAAGTAGTTGCTTTGTTAATGACATAAAAAACTTTAACAGGTATCAATGGTTTCAAGATTGCGACAAGATAATGTTGTTGCACTTCTGGGCTATTGCGTTGATGGCCCACTTCGTGTTCTTGCTTATGAATATGCTCCTAATGGATCTCTTCATGATATTCTTCATGGTAAGTTAGTAATGTAAAGCATTGATTCGGTAAGACTTGGAGATGTGAAACTATAATCGAAGAAAGGTGCACACCATTTGCTGAGGTTTTAGGAGTAAAACTAATGAAACGTGGTGACTTCATTGATGCAGGTCGAAAAGGTGTCAAAGGAGCACAGCCAGGTCCTGTTCTGTCATGGCATCAGAGAGTGAAAATTGCTGTTGGTGCGGCTAGAGGACTCGAGTACTTGCATGAGAAGGCAAACCCTCATGTTATCCACCGAGACATCAAATCCAGCAATGTACTTCTGTTCGATGATGATGTTGCCAAGATTGCTGATTTCGATCTGTCCAACCAAGCCCCTGATATGGCTGCGCGTCTTCACTCAACTCGTGTGCTGGGAACCTTTGGCTATCACGCTCCAGAGTAAGCCCTTTACTTGTTTCTTTTATCCTTAACAGTGATAGTTGATTTGTTTTGTTCAGACTAATCCATGTGGTTACATTCAACTCGTTCTCAGAAAGTAGAAACCTTTGTTATCGTTATCTAATTTTTTTAGGCACCAAGTCCTTCACTTGTATTAAAGCTTGATGATCATTTTTTTCATACCTTTACGCGGTTGTATTTCTTGCATTCGCTTCTCATTGACCAGACTAGTGTCGTGAACATTTTTTGGTTCTGTATTTCAGGTATGCAATGACAGGAACATTGAGCACAAAGAGTGATGTCTATAGTTTTGGCGTTGTTCTGCTAGAACTCCTCACAGGTCGTAAACCAGTTGATCACACCTTACCGCGTGGACAGCAGAGTCTTGTGACATGGGTAATGCTTAGTGCAGCCTTCTCTGCTTCTTTTTCTGGCTTACTGATATTGATAAGGAAATCATGTAGGAAGAACAAACTCTTAGAAAAGACATGATTTATTCAGTCTATTAGGAATTGAAAAACCTCAAAAAATTCGACAACACCTCTTCACACCTATAGAAATCCTTGATTTGGTGTAGCCATTCTTTACTAGAAAGAAATTTCTTAAACTAGAAATTGTCAGAAAAGAAAAAACAATGCCAATTCCGAAAAAAAGGAATGTCTTGGATAAAGGTGGGGTTTATGTGAGTGAAGCCTTTCCGAAGAAAAATTTGCTTGATTGTGAGAGATTAGAGATTCTGAACTTTTCCTAGAAACAAAAACCATTACTCAATGATAACGCTTTTTTTGTGTCTCAGGCAACCCCTAAATTGAGTGAAGACAAGGTGAAGCAGTGCGTTGATGCAAGACTAAACGGAGAATATCCTCCCAAAGCTGTTGCCAAGGTAATTTACCCCCATAACCTTTGTCATACAGTCACTCTTGCAGTAGAAAAGGTTTACCTTAGGACATGACTTAGAAACTGCTTCTCCATCCGTTGCACCCCACAATCAGCAACAACCGCTAAAACTCGTCCGCCTGATAAAATCAGAAGAACTCGTTTTTGATTTGTGTGTTCCCTATTATAGGCCTAGATTGAAATACAAACTCTTTTTCTAACATTAGAACCTAAGTATTGTGAAAATTTGAAACATTAAACCCGGATATGATTTCGAGTCTGATTTTGGTTTCTCTCTTATGACTCGGGTATGATCAGCTGGCTGCGGTAGCTGCGCTGTGTGTACAATACGAGGCAGACTTCAGGCCAAACATGAGCATAGTGGTGAAGGCTCTTCAGCCTCTGCTCAATCCTCCTCGCTCTGCTCCCCAGACTCCGCACAGGAACAACCCTTATTGATGCCCCCCAATCTGATTTCACACTCTATCATCACTATTTCATTTGTTTTTGTTTGAATCTGATTTGTGTAAATTCGTGAAATAGGCTTTTATTTCTCTCGTAACACTGAAAATATCACTTGGAAGACCTGAATGTTGCTCTATTTTTCTTTTGTTTCATGCGAGTGATGTAAGTTTCTACTAATTTTACTTTACAATATGCGAGGAAAAGAAATATCAATACTCTTTTTGTGCGTGTACTTTCGAGACATTTTAGTAACTTTAATGTATATAGAAGTCACCCCAAACTGAATCTTGATGAAAAGAAAGTATAAAGGTAGAAGAAACAATACATCTTGTAAATTATCTGTCTGTGACTGGCTGTGTATGAAGGTGATGAAAAAGGTACACAACAAAGCTATACAAAAGCTCTCTCCTCCAGACAAGAGAAAGAAATCTTGTTCTCCTCTCTACATATATATATCACATAATTAAGCCATAGAAACAGTAAAGAATCTAAACAATCTCCAAAGAATCTTAAGGTTTTTCCTCTTTTGTAACCCCGAAGTCATAACAAGGGTTCCATGTTTCTGTTTGTTACTCAAATCTTTGCATCTGTTATTATCTCATCTTTATTCGTCTCTGTGCTTTCTCTAGGCAGCTCTGCGTTCTGACTTCTCCTTCGTCTTCGTTCCTATAAACATTCATCAAACCAATTAACACTCTAGTTTTCACACATTTTGTTTGTTTGTTTGTTTGTAATGTTCTCATTATAGATACCTCTCTAGGCATCACAGGGTATTCATCTGATTCAAGCATTCGAGCCACTTGACTCATCTTTGGCCTCTTGTCTGCATCAGGATCAACACATCTCAAAGCTGTCAGAAGCGCTCGTTTAAGTTCGCTTGTTGATGGTTTGATCTCAAGCTCTTTATCCACCACTTCCTCAAACTGTTTCTGCTGAACCATTAGCTTTAACCACTCCACCATATGCACCTAAAATACAACATTTCAAGATCAATCTTTGAATCATCAAGTCGAAAATTCCCCTCAATTCTTCCAATTTCAGAGTGTATGAGCGTTTTGTATACCTCTTCTTTAGGCCGCTCATAATCCACAGGGTACCTTCCAGTAATAGCTTCCAAGAGAACAACACCAAAGCTGTACACGTCGCTCTTCTCGTTTAAGAGGCCGGAATTAGCGTATTCAGGCGCGACATATCTGAACATACATCAGTGGAACAGAGAAAAAAGATCAATAACCAATGCAGATTATGGAAAGGTCAAGTTAAAGCTACAGTTTTATAACTCACCCGAAGGTTCCCATAACTCGAGTACTGACGTAACTTTTATCAGCTCCGAGCAATTTAGCAAGACCGAAATCAGATAACTTAGCGTCAAAGTTGTCATCCATCAGTATATTGCTTGATTTTATGTCTCTATGCACCACTTTCGGCTCAATAGCTTCGTGAAGATAAGCCAGCCTAAGTAAATCAATGCAGTCGCAACACATTCTCATGAGCTTACATAACCGGAAAACAAGAAACAAGAATCATCAAGTGGTTTGAGGGGGCTTTACGCTTTTGCAGTGCCGACAAGAACTTTGATCCGAGCCTCCCACGTGAGATGCCCTTGGTGATTCATGTCTCCGTGAAGCCATTGCTCTAAGTTCCCATTGTTCATGTACTCATAAACCAGCATCCTATGGGTTCCTTCAACGCAGTATCCAAGAAGCCGAACTAAATTCTTATGCCGGACATGACCTATTGCTTCCACTTCAACTCTGAAATCTTTATCGGCTTGCCCTCTAAACGAAAAAAAACAAAACATAAGAATACCATTCTCAGAGATCATGAGCATTGAATGGGTAAAGAAATGAGTTAATCTTTAATCTTACGGATTGTTGAGCAACTTTTTGACAGCCACAGGGGTTTTGTTAGTAAGAGTTCCATGGTAAACAACTCCATAACCACCATCACCAATGATATTCTCTTTTGAGAAATGATTAGTCGCGAGCTGAAGGTCACGGAGAGTGAACCAATGACCCCAACCAATGTGAGAAACCTCGGGAAGACCCGAGAGAGGTGAAGGAGCTGTTGCTGGAGGAGTAGCAGGAGGCAAATGTGACCCAACCACGGTTTCTTTCTCCAAAGAACCAGAGTGGTTATTGCCATTCTCGATATCCCTCTCACCGAATTTCTCATCTAGAGTTTGGTGAGGAGTACCATTGTTGTTAGATGAAACATGATCAACACTTATTTCTTTGATTTCTTCTGGAGAGCGAGGGCTTTGGGTTACGGGAAGCTGTGTAAAGTTAGATCTCCTGGATTTTTTACGGAAGCTGAGCCATACTGAAATGCCGAGGATGACTATGAAAGCTGCAAATAGAGCAATCACTATGATCTCCCACAGTTGAAGAGCACCGTATCTCTTGCTTAGAGTTTGTTTCAGCTCAGATGCCATTATACTTCACAGAGACTTGTATGTGTGTGTATATATATACCTGCAGAATTTGAAATGGATTATATATGTAATCAAGATTGAATGTGCACAGAACTATAAATCCAAAATTAAAACCTAATAGAACAGGGGAAATTAAAAGGAAGATTTGAAGCTAATGGCGATGCTTAAGTCAATTTTAGGATGTTTCCGTAAAGTTATTGAATTAAGCATTGAGAATTTGTGATAAAAATGAAGAAGATTAAGCTAAATCATAATCCAGTAACATCAGTTTTGTTACAAAGAGGGCTAAACGCAAGAGAATCAAACAGAGCAAAATTTTTAATAGAAAGCAGAGTATAAGAAATTAAAATCTCATCCTGAGAAATCAAGAACATATAAATCAGATACCGATGACTTGAGATAAACAAATGATTGGGCTGTTAAAAAAAAAAAAGATTTACAAGTTCCATAATCATATCAAACTTGTGAATCATCCAACAAAACTTGTAATCTGAAACCGAACAAACCATTCCACTCCAGGATCAAGATCCCATGAGCTATAGACTGTTTGAGCATTAATACTGTAAGAAACTGAAAAGTCGAAATTGCAGAAAGTAAGAAACTTTTAAGCTTCCAAAGCAACCCACAGGCCACAGACAAAAGACCGAACCTTTGAAAAAACTCCAGAAAATAAAAACAAACACTAAGATCATTCAATTCAATTCAAATCAAATTAACCCAGTACCTGCTTTTCGAACAAATTTCGTCTTCCTTTTTTTGTTCTTTCTATTTCCGGTTGGAAGATGGAGACTAGAGCTCGGGTTAATAGATGGAGCCCAGAAACGAAGAGAGAAAACGAATCAGAGAGATTATTTCTCCGTTTTCAGAAATCTTTGTTGGGTTTTCATTGGTGGGAGGGAAAAGAGGGGGGAAATAGTGAAGGAAGTTTGAAGCTTTCTTTGATGTTTCTTCTTCTGGAATATTTTATGCTTGTGGGCTGTGTTTGCTTTTCTTATTTTCGTCCTTTTCCTGTTTAATTATTATTTTCTCTTTCTAAATTTGCATTTATTTATTTTTCCTTTACATCTTTCGGCAATTAAATTTTTCATTTAATTTTATTTTCTCTATTAGCAAAAGTTTGTTTGTGAAAGTTAACAGAGGTTTTTTTTTGTTAAAGTAGGTTCCTCTGGTAACTCTTTAGTCTTTTACTTATAAAAGAGTTTTGCTATTTAAAAAAAAAGCCCAATCTATTATTACATCAATTTTTTTGGGGAGTAAATACCTAAGGTAATTGATTGAAATATCAATATATCTTTTTTTTTTGTTAAAGATCAATATATCTCTTAAACTTTTACGTTTCCTTAAACAAAAAGAAACCCACTTAAAGTATTTTAATTATGTGACGTAATGTTTATCTCAGATTTCTCATCTCCTATGTATACACTTTATTTAAAGTTTGCATACGAAATGTACACTTTAGTTGTTGAGAAAAAAAAACACAACACAAGAACAAAAAATAAGGATATGATTGTAGGAGGATGACGAAGCTATGGCCGTGATTGGCGACGGCAATTTTCAAAGAAAATGTTTACCATTTATTTTATTTAAATAAGTATTGTAAACTGTGTTACTAATTAATATGACAATTTGGTCAACATTATTAAATTAGACGTCGCACCTAACTCTTTAAGGTAATAAATTTTTCATTATATTATCACCACCTTTCCGTTTATTCTTCTCCACTAAGCATTTTTTTATCTATTTAGGAAGTACACTATTTTTATTTGAAGGATTAAATCAAAGGAAACGAGCGGCTGCTAAATCAGAATCGTGGATTTTTGGTTCTTTAAATTGTTAGAAAAAAATACTCCATGTTCTTTTGCTAATTTTTTTCCATATTAAGAAATAGAAGACATAAATAATATGAAAAAAGAAATGTATACGTGGGTCCATGTTTTTTTTGTTAATTTCGTGTAGAAATTAATTAATTAGTCATGTAATAAACATATTGCAATTGAAAGTAAATTAACAGAAACAAAATCTGGCATGCAAATCAACATCTATGCGAATATGCTCACCTAATTTCATATAAATGCACGTCGTCTCCAATTAGTTCGTACCGTTATCTGATTAACATTGTTTTCCTGAAAAGACTACTACATATAACCCCATATATTGATGTGATCATCAATTAATTTCACACAAGTTTGTGCTAGTTAATAACATCCGATTTCGATGATATTTAACCAATCACACGCTGTGAAGACACCAATCCATAATTGTAAGATAAATTATAAAAAATCAACGAAACAATAGAGAAATAATTGCTTTAAAAAAAAAAAAAAGAGAAATAACTTTAAAAAAAAATCAAAATTTTAAAAAGATAAAGCAGTAATAATGTTGCCTTAGCGTGAGCTTGACAAAAGTCAACCTGAGAATGCCTTTGTCTTGGTGCGTGGAATACAAGAGACATACCTTCTTCTTCATCATCATTCTCCAGCTGGACAAATGATTCTTCATTTTCTTATTATCTCTTTCTCTTATATAAACCATTATTTTGTTTGCTTCACACGATTCTTTTACGTCTCCTTCAAACGATCAATGTGTTTATTAATATAATGTAACTAACTCTAACTAATAAATTTATACTTCACATGAAATTTGAAATACTTTCGATTTGGGATTGTCCGTTCAAACTGGTTTTACACATTATACCATTCATAATTGAATTGTATTATATTAGAAACTGGTATTAGATCTATAATATATGCATATAATGTGTAATAAAATCTGTATATCAAAGACACCGTCTCATGTAACCAACCATACACGATGGCAGATGATATTTCGAATTATTGTATTTAAACTTAAGAAGAAGAAAAAAAAAAGCAATAAACTGATTGGTTATAGAAGTATAATAATTATAATAAAGTTGGCTTAGTGGTAAGAGACCCATGAACAAAATATAAACTTGCTTTTTATTTGAATTTGATTTTTATTGGAAATATTTTTGTTCCCATTTTATCAGTCGAAATATTCATTCCCATTTAACTAGTCGAAATAATATTTTGTTTTATATTTATTAGACTACGCGTAACAAACAATTGCATGATTAGTGTCCGCCTGCGAAAGCTAACCAACAATGGGTTTTAGTTGGCGTTGTTTTATTATATATATATATGGGCGTCGTTATTTCTCTTTTCTTTAAGACTTCAGTTTTATTATCCACCTTTATATGCCTTTTTCTGTTTGTTGCTGTTTTATCATTTTATTATGGTCTTGCAGTTGTTGGGTTACATCAAATCTGTCCTATTAGAATATTTTTATTGGTTAGAACCTCTCCAAAGTTTTTAAATATATTATTTTAATAGTTTTAAAAAAATTTAATTATTTATTTAAAATTTAAATTATAAAAAAAAATCTGAACCAATCAAATTAATACAACTATTAAATGAGTTTTTCAAGGGTTTTTAAAAAGTTCTAAATTTAGAATCGTTTCTAAACCTCTCTTATACTTTTTCATTATTTTTTATTTTTTTAATATTGAAAAACTCATTGAGATATGCTCAATGGATGGAGATTCTCTTAGCATATAAGACAGTCCAAAATTAATGTATTAGGATCCTAATAACAATGATCTAAAAATCAATTATATAACGACTCAATGATTGTTTAATCTCTATTTTGTCTCTTAACTACACATGCATAGCATCCAAATCAAAACAACAATATTGTCGGAATTTTTGTTAAAGAAAAATATCACAACTTACATAAAATAGATAGTGCTCTGATTGTGGATATAAATATTTTACCATCAAAATATGACATGCATCCTAATAAATTTATGCTAGTGCCCTCGTTTTAATTACCATCATATTTGTTAATGTCGAAAATATAATATTTACTAATAAAAATTGTTTCGAGATCTAGAAATGTTATAGATCAAATACTTACAACTTCTTAAATAGTTTTTGAAACCACGCTACAAATAACTTATGTTAGTACTCATAGAATATTCAAATCCACATAACATAACACAATATAGCTACAGTATTTGGTTTTTGTATATATCATCCAACCATTCTTTTGCATGACATATTATTTACAGTTATATGGTCTATGATCAGAACTTGTAAATATTTATGAATTTTGAACATCTCATAACCTTAAATGTTCATAGTTCATACCAACGACGTTAAGTGGGCTTAAATTTCGCTTTTTTAACAAAACAAAAAAAGAGTAGCTTAATTTCGCAATTTACGTGTAAACTTCAACCGGATTTAAAAAATATACTTGTGTATATATGATAACAGAATCAGCCGGTGTGATGCACCAATGTCTACTACCTACAGAGTCGGTGCCCAAAAAATGTATACCATGTCTCTTTCTTGTACATATTTTGACGTTTCTATTTATATATTTATACATCAATGTTGACTAACAGTACATTGGATCTCAGAGTTGGTTTTGACTTTCATAACCGATCACGAACATTCATACATTTTTGAGCTGAAAAAAATATATTAACCCTAAAGTAACTTCACCTTTATATATACTTTGAATGGATTGTATTTACATGTAATACATAAGTTAATTTGTCGGTAACTTTTTGTGTTAAAGGAAAATGAGTTGACAACAATATCTTATTGCCGACAAGAATTGGTTAGTAATACCAATTAATAGAATACGACCTCTATTATAAATTGGTTAGTATATCACATTCACTTGTTTATTCATAATTAAATATAATAAACCTCCCAAATCCTCACGTTTAAAAAATATATATTTTATTCAGAAGATAGAGCTTAAATCTTGAACATACAAACCGCAACCACATCGATATATACATACTCCCATCATTATCGCATATTGCAGATTTTTTTCTCGTTAATATGATTATCTTGATTGGGATTCAGACATGAATGGGCCTATGCAAAATGCCTCGACCCAACAGAAGGTGTAAATTAGGCCCATCAAGCCCAAACCTTCTAACTTTCTTGGCGGGTCTTCTCCACATCCGTGAGATGGAACCATAGTCGTTCGATTCAGATTCTGTAGATTGTCTTGTTCATCTCGACCGTCCTTTTTTCAATTTCTTTACTTATTTAGTTAATTAATTTTGTCCAATTTTCCTTTTTCTGGAGAAAATATAATAGTTTCAAGTTCCAATCCCTCTTCTCCAACTAAACTACTGTAGCTCTCCAGTTCTCACAAACTTCTTCTACGTCCTTTCCATTAATAAATCTTCTCTCTGTTTCGTTGATTCCCATAGAAGCTCTGACCAATTCGTCGTCGTGTTCGTCTATTCGTCGGATTCCGGAATTATTTTTATCCGATAGTGTTCGTCTGATCTATCGCTTTGATACGTTGAACTAGATTTGTGCGTTTGTTTCCTTGCTGATGATTTGCAGTTCTCTGCTTATGATCTCGAGGTAGTAATGTCTTTTCTTCTCTCTCTATTGCTCGATTCTTATACTCCCTGCTTCTCGGATCTGATCCAGTTCGCTTTTTCCCTGATCGTGATCTCTAGATTTTTTCTTGTTCCCGCTGGTGGATTTAGGTTTTGGAGTTTTAAATTTCATGTCGTAGGCTTTTGATTTTCTTTTCTGGTGTGATTACTTTTGGCACTTTTTTTGGTGTTCTGAATCGCAATGCATGGTTTTAGACTTTTAGTTTCCTTCCTGCTTCTCATGTCGGATTTGTCCCTTACTGTTGAGTTCGTTAAAGTAGGGCTCTCTCAGCTGTGGATTTGATGCTTTGCTTGCTCAGTTATATCTGCAGTGGCTGACGAAAGCTTTGCTTTGTTTTTTGGTTCAGTTAATGGCCACAGAACCTTTGCACCTGATTTTTTCGGGATACTGCCCAATTTTGGTATTGGTGCAGTGAGAGGAAATTGAAAATTAAAGAACTTTGGCCTACTGATACTTTCTACTTTTGCACTGAGGAGAGCGGACGAGGAAGATGGCAAAGATGATAAACAAGACGCTTGTACTAACTTATATCTACTTACTGATCTACATTATACTCTCTTCAGGAGTTATACTCTACAACAAGGTGATTCATATGGTATTACCCTTTATTAACGTATCTAATTCTTATGGAGATATGAGGTAGTTTGCAAATTTGTTGGATTTTGCAATTTATAGGCTGTATCTCCGACACAAGAATTCAATGTGTGAATTGTATATCGTGTATCTGAGATGAAACTATAGCCAGAGACCGTTTCTGTAGCAATGGGTGTCGAAGTGTATTCTTTCCTATTATCTGTCTCTACACAGAGATGATAGTATTGTGATGTTAACATCAGATGATAAATATGCAAGGGCTAACTATAGCTGTATCTTGTTTTAGTTTTTGTTACAGCAGAGGCTGAATTCTAAATCATGTCCTTTTATCCCTTCTAATTTCAGTGGGTTTTATCCCCAAAATACTTCAATTTTCCACTTCCTATAACGCTGACAATGATCCATATGGGGTTTTCTGGATTCGTGGCCTTCCTTCTTATTCGCGTGTTCAAGGTACTCTAAACTCGAAGAAAAACATATACACTTCCATTTTAGGTTATTCTTACTTGCATTAGTGTGCCTTTTTCTCCATATATATGGAGTATGCTTATGCACATTCTCTTTTAAAATATATTATCTTCTATGGACCTTTAGACTTTGTTTTGCTAGTGCGATGATAAGTTTTTTCTTTGTGTTGTAGGTTGTAGCTCCGGTTAAAATGACATTTGAAATGTAAGCCATCTTACTCGGAATTTTTTCATATTTTTTTTTCTCTTGTACGTAAGTTCCCCCATCTCTCCATTTTGACACAATTTTTTGGGTCCAGATACGCAACATGTGTGGTGCCTATAAGCGCATTCTTTGCATCAAGCCTGTGGTAAGTTCCTGTTCTATAGGCAGTAAATGTAGTTGGTTTTTTATGCTCTTCTTCTTGATACTTTTTAATTTCTGATCGACCATCAGGCTCAGGCAAACTCGGTCTCTTCTAGTCTTACTTGCTTCCTAAACTGTCTCTTCTCTATCTTGTATTCTTCTTTTTGCAGGTTTGGCAATACTGCATATTTGCACATATCTGTTGCTTTCATTCAGATGCTCAAAGCTCTAAGTATGTGAAGACTCAAAATCTTGGCTAAAGAATATATTTTAGTAGACTTTCTGTTCATTTTACAAAGCATATTAATACATGACTATGGAATTTCAGTGCCAGTAGCAACATTTATCATGGCAGTTATTTGTGGCACTGACAAACCAAGGTGCGACGTGTTCTCGAACATGTTGCTGGTCAGTGTTGGAGTTGTGATATCTTCTTATGGGGAAATTCATTTCAATATAGTTGGCACAGTCTATCAGGTCACAGGCATCTTTGCTGAAGCACTTAGACTGGTGCTAACTCAAGTTCTTCTCCAAAAGAAGGGGTTGACATTGAACCCTATTAACAGCTTATATTACATAGCTCCCTGCAGGTATTTACTTGTGAATCCGGATACCACTCGAACAATTATATCTCTTGAATATGATATTTCATTACCTAACCTTTGGTTCCCGTTTTTATTACGTAACATGATTTTCTCTCATTCTTAATGTCATGTATTATTTAGTATTTATTGCTAGAGCCTAGATCTAAAGTTCTATCTCCTCTACTTAACATGATTTTCTCTCATTCTTAACCTTGTGCAGTTTTGTATTTCTGGCCTTGCCTTGGTATGTGCTGGAGAAACCCACGATGGAAGTTTCACAGATCCAATTCAACTTCTGGATCTTTTTCTCCAATGCTCTATGTGCTCTTGCCTTGAACTTCTCCATATTCTTAGTAATCGGGAGAACAGGTGCAGTAACCATCCGGGTGGCTGGTGTTCTCAAAGACTGGATTCTCATAGCCCTCTCCACCGTCATTTTTCCCGAGTCCACGATCACTGGGCTGAACATCACTGGATACGCAATTGGTAGATTTCTTCATTACACAACAAATTTGATCGCTGTGAACATGTTTATTTTCTTCTCTACTATGCATCGTTTAACAATCTATTCTTGTCATGTGTTTGACACAGCGCTATGTGGTGTCGTCATGTACAATTACATAAAAGTAAAGGACGTAAAGGCGTCTCAATCTGCCGACAGTCTCCCAGATCGAATCAATAAGGTCAGTCAAACATTCTCATCCCCTAACTCTCTGTTGAGTACCTGGTTATATCTTAGGCTTGTTTCAGATTCCCTCAAATCCATAAATAGTGTTAGAAACCCGATAGCAAAGTAATCCCATAAGAATCTATAATCCCATAGTAATATCATCACGCTTCCGAAACAAAGGGTTTTAAGGGGAAAAAGAACCTCTAGACTTGCAAATTATAATGTGGAACCAATTACACTTCTTTTATAATAAATGTAACAACTGATGAACACAAGCATTACATAGGAGTGGAAGATGGAGAAGAAGTCTTCGGATAAATTCAATCCAAATGACAGTGGAGAGATCCCAAGAGGAGGAGCTGAGATAAACGACGAGGAAGCTCCTTTGATCACGTCCCGGTTATCTCATATTGGTCGGACGCAGCTTGGAAATCACGCAGCATAAGATGCTGGTAGAAACGTACAATAGACATTTTTCTTCCAATTCGTTTTTTTTTTGTTACGTAAAAAAGAAATCTTTGAAACCAAAAGAAAAGGTGCAGCATCATCCTAGACCGTATCTCCTCGTGTCTCAGGTGAAAAATGTTTCCTTCTCTTCAGAATTCCAACTTTATTAAGAAATAGAATAGCGGAGATTTTTACCGATGATTAGCTTAAAAACGTTAAAAGTTATATATTTGTGGTCTTTATTATTTCCATCATCAGTTGACTCTGTCTGGATTCAATTTCGTTTAACACTACACAATGGTTCTGACTTCTGAGCATCTTCTCCTAATATATCGAATCGGTTTGTATATTGCTATTGATTTCTTTTCCCTGTGGTTAGTTATGCCAAGTTTAGATTAGACCAAAGTTGTACGGAGCATAAAATTTGAAGTCGACAGCTGGGTGCGGTAAATTTCAGTTTTAAAGAGTAGTAGTAGATGATTCTCCAAAAATATGAGTTGTGAAGAATAGTACACATAACTATATCACACCAAGAAAATCTTATGTATATAAATAAAAGTTTCAAACCTCTAAAGAATCTATAAAGTTGCAATAGTTTCCTAAAGACTCAATTGTGATCACGCATGTGTTTGTTTTGTATATCATTAAACTGTTTTCATCACGTTCTTCGTTTTGACCATATAGACTGTTCAAGCTAGTAAATTGTCTAATGGAATTTCCAGCTGTGTCCTGACATTTTTCTACAGTTGGACCAAAAAAAAAGATTCTAAAGAGAGAACGTGAGAGAGTATAACATGGTCTGAATTTTATACAAAAGAAGAAGTGATAAGTTACTACAAGATAAGAAAAAGAAAAAAACAGAGAAAATATACACGCCCTCCAATCAAAACCCAGGTTCAAATGACTGGGTAAAACAAAAAATAAAATAAAAAGGAACTTGAACATAAACAACCCCAAGCCTCGGCAACTAACAAAGCACACAATGCCACCAAGCCCAAACCCTCTCTCTCTCATCCATAAAATGGAGTGTAAAGAAATGAAAAGCAAAGAAGACAAACTACCGAACCTCACGATGCAATTTCCTCATTCCACGTGAATAAAATATACAGACAGAGAGATCGCTATTTTCCCATGTACTCTGGATTCCTCAAGTACAATAGCTTCCTTGATTGCGCTGGAGGAGCTAATCCTGGGATGTCCCTAATGTCTTTGTTATTCGGGTGTACGATCTGACAAGAGTTTATACAAAAACAAACAAAATCAGAGTTACAACTTTCTCATGAGCAATAACAACTTTCATTGGAATGAGCAAAGAAAGTACCTTCACTATGATAATGGCTATAACACCGCATACAATGAGAAACAGGAACATCATTATGCATTTATCAGTAGCCACCTGAAATAAGTAGACACAGAGATTCAGGTTATGCAGTCAACCAAAAGGGGAAATCTATGCCCATATGAGGTTGCAAACCTGTCTCCCTATCTCTTTCACAAGCTGGGAGGCCTTCTTGATTGAGAATTGAATCGTGTCCAAGTGGTTAACGACGCGCCCCATTTGATCCGTCTGCAATATTTTCAGGCTAATTGAGCGTGACTGTACCCATAAAACTAATAGGGATGAGATGGTGGATGCTTTGCATTACCTGTCCCTTTAAGTTAGCTGCAGTTTGAGTTCCAACTTCGATTGTTTGTTCTACAACCTGAAAAGAACAAGAACGTTACCATAGATATATAGTAACAACAGTTAAATGGAACACACTTCTTTCTCTAACTTAACCTGTTTTGAGCGCTCAATGGCCTGATCAGTCTCATCCATTCTTTTCATTCCAGCATCAACAAGCTCCTGGTTTGACATAGCTATACATAAAATGACATAAGCTCCACGCCTTTCCCGGTTTTCCCATTCCTAAAATAATCTACTTATTGCTTAATTCAAATACGGAATAATACAATAGAGAAACAATTTGGATATCATCTAGGCCAAACGGTAACATTTCTAGTACCATATTACCATCTGCCAGAAATTTACTGACAACATCATAGATGATGCCAGACGATTAACCAGAGAGCATAAGTTACCAATCCAGTATATTCAAGTAAATATAGCATGAAGGAGCCTAAGCTTCAAGCATGTCAATCTCTTGATGTTCTAAGCAAACTCATATTTTGGTAGCAACTGAATAGGCAAGCATGCATAAGTAAGGACTCACATGAAGCCACTTGAACATTTTCGTCAGCTGCAGGTTCGCCACTGACCCCAGCTCCCATATCAAAAAGTTCAACTTTCTTGTTGCCAAGGGTACTCATATACCTGAAGTCACAGACCAAGTTAACATGTCTGAACACATAAAAACCAAACGAAAGCCTACAGATATGTGCTGAACGGATTGATATAAAATCAAAGCCAAAAAAGGACAGGTAGGAGATTCAAATAATCTGATTCTTAAGAAGAATGATAGAAGCACTTACGTTTTTCTTAGTGCAACATAAGAATTGAGTTCCTTGATCTGTAACATTAAATACAAGGGAAAATTTAAAAAGCAGAAGTTAACAAATACATACAAACAAAATGATGGCAGATGCGAAATGCAAGGAGAGCAATAGATAGACAACGACACTCAATATCTGCCTCTAGATATCCAACTGGTTGCAAAAGAAACTAAAGATTGACCAAACTGGAATATGATTGATGCTGCAAAGTAGAACTTTAAGAAGGTGCTGGATTAATATTAATACATTTACTTCAGATACATTACATTGTAGTATAATTAAAGAAAGGCCTCGACGAATTTCATCAACAAATCACACTGATTTTAGCGGATGATAACTCACCATGGATTGTTTCTCATCATTCAATTGCTTATTTACTTCAGGAGAATTTCTAGCTTCCTCATCCTTGAGTTCACGGTCAAACTCCTTGACCAACCTGAGATAAAGTACACATTACATAAGCAAATATAGATTATTGAATCATGGGAGAAACTTTAATTGGTCACATGAGTATTCTTTCCTTCTCATTATACAGCATCTCAAAAAAAGGAGGAAGCATTACAAATTATCAAACGGCACATTCCACCAAAGGCATATCGCAAGAATGCTCCCGAGCTAGCAAACTTAGTTGCATGACATATGCAATGAATCATTAAGAAGATGGTTTAAGCAATACATTCTCTTTTCTCAAAAATAATTAAGCATACCTTTTACACTCTCTCATCTTCTCTGTAAGTTCCTCGAGTTGTTTGCTTTGTCTATTTGAATCCTTGATCTTATCCAACCTCTGGAAACCATTCCTGCAAACAGATAATGGTGAATCTTTCGTTTCACTGAAGAACTATCTTTCCGGGTGATACCTCTATCCATCTCTTATAATCAACAAACACACATAAATCCCATTGAGCACTCAAATTCTAACCACCCAAGCTTATTGACTCGCATATGAGATTCAGTGATACTCAAAAGCATCTGATATTCTACTGAAAGATTGTTTATAATACCCTAAAATATCAAAGTGCTTTGTAACCACGATAGAGAATGAGAAAATCGAACAAGTTAACACATAAGAAGAAACCATACGCGAGGGCTCGGAAATGGTCACGGATTTCTCCATGGATCTGCTCCAATTGAGGGCTCATTGGGAGATTGGAAGCCATGTCGCCGGAGAAATTCAGATTCCGACGAAAAATAAACCGGAATTTCCCCCTCAACCGGCGAACCCTAAAGAGTAAAACACAGAAATCTCCCGCTTCCGAAACTGCTTCACCACATCCAAATAATCCCCAAATTTCCACCAAACAAAAAAAAAAACCTAGTTTGATAAAAACTGCAGTTAATCTCCAAAAAAGGGAAATTTCAAAATAAAATTAGATAAAATCTGGGTTACGACTTTGGAGAATGAAAGCCTAAAGACGAAACAGAGGGCGAACAACGGAAAGGGAAAGAGAAGAAGCTGTCAGGTGAATTGTTTTTTTTTTTCTTTTCATAATTTTAGTTTTTTATTCAAATAATCATTTTTTATTTTATTTTAACTAATAAATAATTTTGTTTCAAAAAAGACAGATATTCGGTTGTTAATAAATAACAAGAAAAGGGGCTTACGACAGCGCAGCGCCAACTTTTTGGTCCATATCTATCCGCTGTTTGAATAAATAGATAATTATCTCATTTTTACCTATCGTCTACTACCATCATAAATTTATGGGTATTTCACTTTTCTTCATAATCTAATACAACTAACAAAATTCATCAAATGCAATTTTTTAATCAAATTTCCGATGATATATATAAGAAAAAGCGGTCAAAATACACATTATTCGTTTACTTGTTAGGATCGTAGCGTTAAAGTAAGATTAATCGTCGTCGCTAAGATCATCGTAAAGATCAAGATTGTCTTCACCGTCACCGTCAACGTTAAGAGAACCGATGTAACAGCTCTCCTCTTCCTCCTCGTCTTCTTCGTCATCGTCGTCACGGTCTTCGTTCTCCTGTCCATCTTCACCTTGCAACGCCTCCTCCTTCACAAACAAACACAACATCAACAACATTTTCAAATCAGCGGAGTGGCGTTATCGTTTAGCGTTTTGAAGTACCTCGTCCTTATCGGAGGTCACGAGCCAGTCGGGGAGCAACCGATCGAGCAATGCGTAGTTAAGAGTCTGTGGTGGTCCATCATCATGTAGCCGTCGCTTCAGCTGTTTCTCTCTGAGCCGTAAGTTGTAATGAACGTAAGTGAGATCTTTCCTTGACTTTTTCCCGAAACGGCTCTGGCATTGACCGTTGACTTGGTCGTACACGCTCCACTTAGGCTCACACCCAGCGGAGGAGCAAGTGTGGCTCAGTATCCGAACCGCTACTCGCTGGAGTTCTAAACAGCTTATCCCATGCTGTTGCCACCACGCGGCTGGGTCAATCTCTGTTCTTGTGCCAATGGCTATATCCGTTCCAAAATCGGCTTTCGCAGAAGTATAATCTGGAATCTGAAACATTTCAACAAAAAACTTTGGTTTAGCTACAAAAATGTGTGATATGTTGATTAAGTTTCACGAATCACCTGCATCAATGCTGTGATCCTTCTCATATTATCTGGCTCAAGCCGAACAATACACTCGTTTACGCCGCGCACAACCTCAGAGTGCTGCTGATTCATTCACATTAACAGCAAAAATAAGGAAATTGCAGCAAGTTTTATAACGAGTGAATCAAACTAACGATAACCATACCTACCGCCATAAAATCAGGACGATATCTGTAAGCCGGGTTGAAGAAATATGCAGCTACGTAGAGAGGATGATGAAACAATGAGTTCCAATGGTAATCTATCACACGCCAGAACGGTCCGTATTTCCTTGCATCGTCGCTATGAATAGACTTGATCGCCATTTTCGCACGGCACATGTAACCGTAAGCATAAGGCAAGGATAATCTCTCTCCATCATCATCGATCATGCGAATCACCTGCATCACCGGATCAACCGATTTCAAAACGTACTGAACCTTCTTCCAAAACGCAGCACCCGATACCATTTTCTCCACTTCTCTTCCTTCTTCAGACTTGGCGGCCGTCTGCGACATAATCCAGCCATTGGATTGAAACAGACCTCTGAGATTGACCTTGTGGTCCATAAGACTCTGAAGAGTGCTGAAACTGGAAGCATGGCGGGTGACTCCCGGTCTAAGAAGATCTATTCCCTGTGTGAACTCGTTCTTCATGAGATTGAGCAGCCAAGTTTGATTGTAGATGAACCTCGTGATTCTTTGGCTCTTCTCCAAGCACTCAGAAACAAATTCAAGCTTTGAGATGTCTTCAAGAACCAGTTCTGTGGAATGCATTGCGCAAGGAGACCAGTAAAGATTCTTTCTTTTTTCTTCAAGTAATTTTCCAGCACTTCTACAGATAGGTGTGTTCTGTGTAATAACCTGCACCACATTTTCCTCACCAATGTCGTCAACTAGTTTGTCTAGGTACTTGAAAAGGCTTAAAGCATCTTCTGTTACATCAGTGGCATCAATGGAGGAGTGGAAGTAGACACCGCGAGGGCACGACACCAAGAAACTGATCATCGTCTTGCTCTCTGTGTTCGTCCACGTATCTGCTATTATAGAACAACCTGTAACCACCCAAGATGATCTGTACTCCCTCAAGTAGCCTGTGATAGTCGATATCTCATCCTGTAAGAGCCTCCCAGAAAACAGCTGGCTCGAGGGCACAACAAATCCCTCTCCGTACAGACCAATTAATTCAATCATCTTTTGAAAGTACAGAGAATTCGCTGCTTCAGTGGGAACTCCTACGTGGTGGAAGAATTTGGAAATGGAGGAAGTGACTTCTTTTCTTGATACAACTCTGTTTGAACAATTAGTGTATATTTTTCTCTGTTTGCTCGAAGAAGGTGACTGAAACGGGATCACCCTCGCTCTTTTTGGTCTTGCTTCAGAGACAGATCTAATGTTTGTTGAACCAAAGCTTTTTCTTTTGTCTTTACTAAACCTTCCATTTCCCAGCATCAACCTATCTTGGCTAACTGGATAGAAGTCATGCTCCTCTCCATCTTCTTCTTGCTCGGGATCCTGAGAAACCGTTCTGAAAGTTAGAGCTCCCATGTCATCATCAGGTCTGTTCTGTCTCTTCCCAGCTCGATGCCATTTCATATTCTCTTTGATCTTCACATAAACCTCCTCAGGAGCGGTTTTACATGGCGCTACCTCTCCAGGTATTCTCGCGAGGTGCTGTTTAAAACGGTTGATACCGCCACTCACAATCTTGTTACAGTAATTACATTTCACTTTCTTTTTCCTCTCGTCCTGAGCAACACCATGTTCCCATCCAGGATCAACGTATCCAGAAGACCGGAGAAGACTCCCATCACTCAATGCCTGTTTTCCCTTGCTTCTTCTAGACCAGCATCGGCGTTCTTGCTCCTCCGCCTCATCGTCATTGTTAGATTGATGGAAAATGGAACTAGACTGTCCATTGTTATCCTCAGGCTGCCTCAGCTTTCTGGTGGAACGACACCGTTCGAGATTCTCCTTCATCCTCAGACATACTTCCTCTGGGGATTTATCGCAATATGTTACTTCCCCTGAGACCCGAGCTAAGTGTTGCTTCAGTCTGTATATTCCTCCGCTAACTATCTTTCCACAGTAATTGCATTTAACCTTCTTCTTTCGTTCGTCTTGTGCAACACCGTGCTCCCATCCGGGGTCCACGACTCCAATTGATCCAGTTGGAGCCATGGTTAAACCATATGCAAGCTTCAAGAGAGCTTCAAACTTTATCACTTCCACAAACCATAAAATCCCTGCAGCCTCAGTAAATTAAACCAAAAACAAGAAATGGGGTTATTTACTTAGCAATTTGCAAATTGTAAGAACATCAGCTAAGAGACTATCAATTTCTTTGCAAATAAGGAAAAAAAACTTCTGTAAATGAAAATTTTTTTCCCTCTGGAGAAGATGACTCTGGGTTAGTAGACAAAAATGAAAATCCCGCCAACAAAGACATTTCTCATCTGTCTATGATATTCAGTTCAAATTCCTACAACATTTTCAGCTCTCATATCAAGCAAGAAGAAAGAAATGAACTGGGTTTTCTGCTATAGCATACCTAATAGGCTGAGAAATTTCAGGTGCTGGCGAGTCGGAAGTTTGAGAGAAGGGGATAATTCGTAATGGGAGCCGAGATTTTCCGGTTTCGATGATTTTTAGACCGGAGAAAGTAGAGGTAAAACTGAAGCGAAGTTGGAACACATTTCAGGCGGCGAGGCGCGAATTTGAGCTACGAATCGACGAAGCGTTTTCGCGGGGAAGGGACGAGTCACGGTGCGAGATAGAGCGGATTAACTCGACTCGGGCGATTTCTAGGGTTTCTGTCCTCGGCTGACTCGTCGTTTTTAACAGATTTGCAAAATGAGGGCTACTATTTTAAGAAATTACAGACGATCCTCTATATAATTGAAAGCTACGTAATTAACCCTCTCTCCCAGTCCAGTCAGATCTTCGTTCCGGTGTTTTGCTCTTTCATCAATTTGGCGCAACCTAACTTAGGATTTGCCTGAACTTGCTTTTTCCATTTTCGTGTTGCAAAAACAGAGTAAGCATTTGATTTTTCCAACTATTATCTTGATGATAATCTTTAAACAAGCGAACCAAAACCAATTTCTTTATCACAATTTCCAAGCCAAACATCAACGTAATATCAGTTTCTTGGATATTTGTCAACCAAACAAATTCATTAGCTTTGACAATGCTGAACCATCAAACCAGTAAACAATACAACAAAACGAAATCTTACAATCACACACAGGCTTTTAAAGGTTGAAGATGAACCCATTGATATGAATGAATTGACTGCGTCTCACACCATTATACAAAAGAAAGCCCTAATCTAACCCTAAATTCAAAGTCTCCAGCTTTCTCTGTGAGGCATTTGATCAAACACGTCTGAGAGTGAACTAAAGAACTGAAGAAGAAGAAAAAAGTTGACCAAATCTGGACATTCCAGGTCTATAATAATTCGCTGATAATCGCAAAAAGTAGTATTTTCTTGAATTCTAGAAGAGATCTATTATACAAATCCCTACGTACCGATAATTGCAGGATTGTTTTTGAATCAGCGGTCGCTGCTCTTCCTCTTCTTAGGGTTATTATTCTCTGAAGCTTTTTGTCTAAGAACAAGGTCCTGAAGATTCCCCAATGCTTCTTTAGCTTTCATCTTGGCCAATTTAGCTTCGACGATCTTCTTAAATGCTTCTTTCTTTAAGTGAGCCGCCGTTTCTTTCATAGAAACCAGCGCGATATTCGCCGCTGCGACGAGAGCCTTAGCCGATTCTATATCGAGAAGCGTTCCGGAGCCGTCGTCATCATTCTCTCCGCTTTGGTTAGAGCTCGGACCATGAGATTTGGGGAAAAAGGAGAAATTGGGGTCAGAACATGGTGGGCAGGTGAAGCAAGGAGCGGAGGAGGAGGAGGAGGCGCCGGAGGAAGACGGCGGAGGAGAGCAAGAGAGGTGGGTGAGGGAACGGCAATTGAGGCAGATGATACGAGCGTGTGGAGGAGGTAATGCGACGAAGAAATCGAGACAAACTGGGCAGAAGCGGTCTTGATGTTCCTTGAGCAAACAATCGGTGCAGAGTCGCCGGAAAGCGCCGTTTTTGCTCACGGTGTGGATGAAGGACGGCTCTGATTCCCCGCAAACTGCGCATTGGCGTCGATTCTGTTCTGGATTCATGGTTAAGTCAACGAGATTGAGAATTCTTTCTCTCTCTATGTTTCGCTCAACGGTAACCCTAAGCGAGAGAGAGAGAGATGAAAGAAGCGTTTGTGTTCTCAGAATTTTCAAGATCTTGGGCTCGAAGAGATCAGAACACAAAAATGTAATTTTTCGGGAGTTGAAAACTTATATAGGGGACTAAAAAGTGGATCTTGATAAATGTACAAACAAACCCTCATGTGTGTGTTTTGATACCAAAAAAAAAAAAGCCTCATGTGTATGTATTATATATTTAGAAGATGAGACCTAAACTCTCTCTTCATTGCTTATTGCAAACTCTTAAGCATCATGATTCAACAATTGCGAGACTAAATTCCTCTCTCTATTCATCGTTTTCAATTTCGTACATCAAAACAACTAAATAAGAAAAGACAATTTCATCTGCAAAAAGCTTTAGCTCTGCGACTCCACTTCCTCAGCTTCTTGGTCTTCCACAAACGTAAAAGAAAAATGAAAAAGCCAAAATCAAGATCAAGATCATGTCGTTTTCATCACTCTGCCAACATAAATGGGTCGACTTCTCCGAGATCCGCGACCAACGGTTCTAATTCTGATGGATCCTCGTCTTCTGGCGCTAAGTACGTTGGAAATGGAAGCTTCGAGATGTCGGGTTTGTTGTACCACGCATCTCTTATGAATACGAAGTTTCCTTCTGCACCAGGAACCTGCAACAACAACAAATCACAATCATGACCTACCAAGAAGACCCAATGACACTCACATAGAACGATCCTAAAGTAAGTGCAAGCCAAAGACTGGAATTCGGATTGAGATACTTACTTGTCCTCTCACCCAGATGAGGTTCCTTGCAGGTTCAATCTTGTAAACCCAAACGTTCTTTACTGTCCTCTGTTCTGCACCCATTCTCCCAGGCATCTTTTTCCCCTTGAACACCTGTTCAACGTGTCAATAAGTCAGTATTGTGAATTGCTTTGGGAGAAAATTCACAAGAACCAATTTGGCACATACCTTTCCTGGAGCATCTCTTTGACCTGTGGAACCACCGCTTCGATGGGACTTTGAAGCACCATGTGACTCCGGCCCTCCTTTGTAACCATGTCTTTTCATGACTCCCTGGAAATTACATAACAAAAGACATCAATAACACAGCCATAACTCTGCACAAACACTGTTACATTATTGTTACTTGACTAATCAAGGTATGATGCCAGTTCCACGTCAGGCAAAAACACCGAAGAAAAAAATCAGAAATTTAAAGCAGCTGAGAATGGTTTCACCTGAAAACCTTTCCCTCGAGTGATCCCAGTGACATCAACATACTGTCCAGGAACAAAATGGCGGACACCGAGTGAAGTGCCAACAGGAAGAAGAGCGTCTTCTGTGACAGGAAACTCTCTCAACTTCCTCTTTAACGGCACACCTTGAGCTCTGAAATGGCCCACCTCAGGCTTTGTCAAATGCTTCGGTTTCTTTTGCCCACATCCGATCTAACTAACACAGAACAACACATGCCAAGCACATTACTAAACCATGAGCTTCACAAACATAACTCCATAACCCAATTCAGCAAGGAATCCGCACAATATGAAGTCACAGCAATCTCGCTTCCACTTTAAAGGAGAACCCAAGTATTCAAAATTAGACACTGACGCCACAGGCAAAAAAAAATCTATTGATCAAGTAACCACTAACAGTTACCCGAATACAGAAGTGGAACTAACGAGCTAACAATAATCCAGCAGATACACTACATCTGCTAGAAAATGGGAATGATAAAACTGCGATGGAGTTACCTGTAGCGCGAAAATCCCTTCTTTCTCAATCGTTTTGACCTGAGAGACGATGTTGTCATCGACCCAAAGAATAGAAACAGGAACCCTAGCTCCCCATTTGTCCCAAAGCGCAGTCATCCCACACTTGACAGCAATGATCCCGGTCCTTCTAGAGCTCGGAGACATCTCACCGGGTTTTGCCTCGATGATTCGGGTCGGAGCCCCGATAATATCAGATCCATTACCGTCGACCAACCCAGCCTCGGCGCTGAATCGTCGGAGGAGAAAGAAGCTACAATGGGGAAGAGATTCAGAGTATGAAGGAGTCCTAGACCTGATTGATAGAAACTGATTGATGCGAGAAATGAGGCCTCTCGGTATGGCCGCCATGATTTCCAATCGAAGCGACCTTCAATGGCAGACGAAGGAAAGCGATGCAGAAACCGGAACTCGGAGGCTTTTGCGTAGGGTTTTAGATGTTTGCTACTCGTAACGAACCCTCTAAGTCAAAGAGAGAGACCAATTGATCTTTATTTTTCCCTCTTTTTTAAGCAAATAAATATGTGGACGACAACACAAAATCCTACGTGGCTTATCCAGTGCTGCAAAAAAAAAAAAGAAGAAGCAACGGTGCATTATATAAATGCCCAAAAAAACACGAATCTTCCAAAAAGTTCATGAATCTTTGCCTCAATTCAAATCATTCTTCAGATAATCTCAAATGTCTGTAATTCGTCCTTCTCCAATTCCAATCCCGAGATGCAGATCCCAGTCAGTGTATCGTCATCTTCATTCGATTCACTTGATTCAGCACCACCACCAACGACGTCGACGGTGGAATCCGAGGTCGGAAGCGAGCGAAACTGCGGTTGAATCGACGGCTCGGTCTCTGGAGGCTGCGGGAGGGAAAATGGTGGTGGAGCTTGTTGGAGCCTTCAACGAAGTGACGGAGAGGATGAATTCGATTTGGTTGTCGACGTCTTCGTCTAGGTTACTCTTTAAGGCGTTGAAGCTCTCGATTCCGATCTTACAGTCTCTCCCTCTCGCCTCTGACGGTCGCTCTCCACTCTCTAAGGCTCTCTCACTCTCTTTCCTCCTCGCAGATCTCCAGGTTACTCTCTCTGCATCTTCATAAGTTTCATGTTTAGATGATTAGGTTCTGTTGTTGATTCGGAAACGAGGAAATTGAAGCATAATTCTATAACAAGAAAGGAAAATCACTAAAAAAATAATGAAAATCTGAGATTAATGTGTTTGCTCAACGTACCCATAGCCTATGACGATGAAGTAGGTTCTATGATATGGTTAGTTACTTGCAATGTGTTCGTTCATCAGGAAAAAATTTGTCACATTGATATTTTGAGCCATTATATTGTAATGGCAGATGGATGCAGAAGTTATCTCGGCGAGCATATTGAGTGAAGTGGTGGAGGCAAATGCGATATCTATTTACGAAGTTAGAGACCAGATTGGTACTGGAACTGCTCATCTGCTTCATGAGATTTTCCGTGTGAAAAACATCCCTTTTAAAGTCGATGTCTTGGACGATGAAACTGCTGCTTCGCTGAGAAAGTTCTACCTAACGTACTACGACATCAGAGCTGTGATCATGGACCTTGTTTCAAAGCTTGATGAGATGAGGCATTTAGATCACTTGCCAAGGTATCGCCAACAGATTCTCTCCCTCGAAGTGTTGAAGATTTATTCTCCTTTAGCTCATGCAGTGGGAGCTAATCACCTGTCACTTGAGCTGGAGGACATCTCTTTCCGTTATCTTTTCCCGTGTTCGTATCTATACTTAGATTCATGGTTAAGAAGTCACGAGAACGGGTCTAAACCGCTGATAGATGTGTACAAAGAGCAGCTTCATCGATCTTTGAAGGAGGATTTGGTTTTGGCTGAAATGGTGGATGATGTATATGTGAAAGGTCGGTATAAAAGCCGGTACAGCATGATGAAGAAGCTCCTAAGAGACGGGCGTAAACCAGAAGAAGTGAACGATGTGCTTGGTCTACGGGTTATATTGATGCCGAATTCTGTAGCAAACGATGTTGAAGTCGGCGAAAAAGCATGTTACAGAACAAGTGAAATTATCCGGTCTTTGTGGAAGGAGATCCCGCATAGAACAAAAGACTACATTGCTCGGCCAAAGGAAAACGGGTATAGGAGTTTACACATGGCGGTTGATATTAGCGACAGCGATAAGACAAGACCTTTGATGGAAATACAAATACGGACAATGGATATGGATGGATCCGCTAACGCTGGAACAGCATCACATTCTTTGTACAAAGGCGGTCTAACCGACCCAAAAGAGGTAAGCTATTCTGTTTTCTTTTTGGGATTTCGCAAGAAGATAGCTTAGGAGGTTGAGCTGTTTGTTTAAATCTATCTATAGGCGAAGCGGCTTAAGGCGATAATGATGGCAGCAGCGGATCTTGCAGCGATTCGTCTCAAAGATCTCTCATCCAATAAACACCAAAGTCTCAAAACAACAATGAACCAGAGAGACAGAGTGTTTTGCCTTTTGGACAAAAATGGAGACGGGATGATCAGTATAGAGGAACTAATGGAAGTGATGGAAGACCTTGGAGCTCCAGGTGAAGATGCAGAGGAGATGATGCAGCTTCTTGACTCTAACAGCGATGGATCTCTTAGTTCAGACGAATTCGACACATTTCAGAAACAAGTCCGTTTTTTTTTATTCTGCTCTCATAATTTCTAAGACCTCCTCAATGGCATTTTTCTCTTTTGTAATGATTAATGGGGTTTGTGTTTTGCAGGTAGAGTTCATGCGTAAATGGGAAGATAGAGATAACGAGTACAAGAGTCTTTTAGATGAGAAGCTTCATGATCTCCCACAAGAAGATGCCACCGGTTTGATTCAGTTATACAACAAAGAGCTTGAGGATCGGCTCTCTAGCCATTAATTACCAAAAAACCAATTTTCTACAACGTGTATAATTTACTGCGAGATGATACGAGAGGATACAAAGAAATTAAGAAAAAAACATATAAAACGTACATATATCTTTCTATTGTTTATTGTATTTTTTTCAGTGAACTTTATTTGTACAGTCACTTTTGTTCTTAAACGCCTATTTTACTTTATGGTAGATTTATTAGGTAGGTTTTGTAAAAATTTGTTAAAATGTTCCAAGCTCGGTTCAAAATCGAACGTAATTAGGTGCCAAGCTTGGTTCAGTCCAGTCCAGTCCAGTCCAGAGGCAAGAGAAAAGAAGGAGATTAGTTAGTTAATAATAGAACGTAATTTTTTCCATCTCATTTATCTTTTTTCGTTTTTTTGTTTTTTTTGCTTAGTTATCTTTTTTTTTTTTTTTTTTTTTGGGAAAGNCGAAAGCTTAGTTATCTATTTAAAAGAAATTGACCTACAGTAAGTTGTATTTATCTTTTTGTACATAGCCCTACTTTCATGATTCCTTTTTTGCTTCTATAATATAGGAAAAGGAAAGAGGTCGCTTTGTTCAATTTCTTTGAAAGAAAGAGTATCTATTCAAAGCGAAAGTCGTTTCTTGTTTATCTCGATTTGCTTCCAAATCAACGAGAACCACTGATGATGTCTCAACTTTCAACAGAAAAAAAAAATTGATGATGTCTGATCTTCCAGATGATTTGATAGAAGAGATACTCTCTAGAGTTCCAACTACAACTCTAAAAGGATCACGATCCACTTGCAAACAATGGAATGCATTACTCAACGATCAGAGATTTACCAAGAAGCACTTTGACAAAGCTACAAAGGAGTCACTGTTACTCGTGTGGATGGATTATAGGGTTTGTCTAATGAGCGTTGTTCCATCTATAGAGTTTAAGGGTGGACTTCGCCTAAACGATCCCAATTATATTTCAGAACAAGTCAATATACTTGACGTGTTTCACTGCAACGGTTTATTGTTATGCACCACCGAGGACGATAGACTCGTTGTTTGGAATCCTTGTAATGGCCAAACCAGGTGGATCCAACAAAGTCGTCATTACAAGAGGAACTCTTGGTTTGCTCTTGGATACGAAAACAGCAAATCTTTCCGAGACTACAAAATCTTGAGGTGTTGGGATAAGTACAAGACAAACCACCACCGAGTTGTTGAGTTTGAAATATATGAGTTTAGCTCTGATTCATGGAGGGTTCTTGATGACGTCACTACCAAAAGCATACGACCTTGTGGTGTGTCCATGAAGGGAGATGCTTATTAGCTTGCTTACGATGAAAAATACAAACGATTCTTAGTAAATTTTGATTTTTCAACAGAGAGATATAGTCATCTGTGTCTTCCGTTTCCAAATTTAGATTGTCATGATGATCCTATAGCTCTCTCAGTTGTTAGAGAAGAGCAGCTTTCAATTCTGCATCAGAGTAGGTATAAATCAAAGATGGAGATTTGGGTGACGATGACTGATCAGACCAAAGTCTTGTCGTGGAGCAAGTTGTTAGCAGTGGATTTATACACTCATCATCGTCGGTTTTCGTTTGGTGTAAGTTTCTTCATCGACATGGAGGAGAAAGTGGCCGTGTGTTGTGATATAGGAAACAAAGATGAGACCAGAAGGAACATCATATACATTATTGGAGATGATCGACACCATGAAATCCCTTTTGAAGAATTAACAAATGAACTATGGTGGCCAATTACTTTCAGTTATGGTCCAAGCTTAGTTCAAATCCAGCAAGGTTGAGTATATACCTAGAGGCAAAATAAAATAACGAAATTGGTCGATTAGAATTATAAGGACGTAGTTTCTTGCATCTCCTTTTTTTTTTGTTTTGGCGTTTTTGTTTTCTTTGTCAATGTCGTTTGATTGATTGATGAAGTGCTGTGTTTTTTTTGCTTTGAACCTCAGTTTGTTACTTTATGGTTCCTTTCTTATTTGCATTACGTTCATGTTTCAACTAAAACAACAACCAGTTTGTAAATTTTATGAATTCTAAAACTAAACATGTTACATTCGAAGAATATATGCATTCTGCTTTTTTCAAGTCTTGCTTTTGAACCTTAAGACAAAACCCCCCAAGTCATCAAAAACTATATGTGAGGACTGGTCTGAAACCGAGAAACCGATGGGACACTTAGAGGGTTCGATTGACACGTTGAGTTTAGAGACTTGGAACTAGACAGAGGGTTCCATCTGAAGGCTTAAACCGATCGATGTGGTCAAGCTTTGTATTCTCAAGCTGTCCACTCGAATTGATTTTGATGGAAAGAGACAAAATGCAGGCCTGTAAGACGGCGTTCTCCTTATTGTGGCATTGATGAGCATTGGGATGAGGAGATATAAAACAAACAAGTTGCGATTAGTTTTTTTTTACTCCAAGTTGACTCCATGTATTAAAAAAAATAGAGAAACACATCGTTGATGTGAGTTAGAAACAGAGAAATTTTTGAAGTGGTTGTAAGGCTCGATAAAAATATAGATATGCTTCTCTCATTTTTTATAAAAAAAATGAAAAGTAAAAATTAGTAAACAGAATCCATGTAGTCTTTCTTCAGTAGCTTAAGACACAAGTCACACAACTCCACGTAATTTATCAAATTGTATTCAATTCTCGATCAAATACAAACTACACTAGATATCTTTTTTTTTGTAACGCCTAAACTAGACTAGGAATCTATACATATGCTTCTTCTTTTTTCTTTTTCTTTTAAAAAAAAAATTGAAAAAAAAGAAGTAAAATTAGGAAACAAAATCCAGAGTGGAAAAGGAAAGAGTACCTGAAGCGGTTGTCTTGTTATTAGTTTGTCTATACAAGACAGACAATATTTGGTTCAGGGCGAACGTGAAAAGCCAAACCCCTAAAACTCTATCTCTCTTTTTTTAACGATTTGCTTTCTTCTTCTTGGGAGATCACAAGAGAAGCAATAGTGATGTTCGATTTTCCGCCAGATTTGGTAGAAGAAATCCTCTCTAGGTTTCCGGCGAAAAACCTCGACTGCGATCTACTTGCAAACGATGGGACGCATTATTGAAAGATCGAGGATTCACGGAGAAGCACTTTAGTAATGCATCAAAGCAGCTTCTGGTTCTAATGTTGAATGAATATAGGGTTTGTTCAATGAACGTCAATCTCCATGGAACTCACGACAACTTTTTTGCTTCATCTATAAAGCTTAAAGCTGGACTTAGGCTAAACGATTCCCATGATGTTTCGGAACAAGTCAGTATATCTCGAGTGTTTCACTGTGACGGTTTATTGTTATGCACCACCAAGGATACTAGACTGGTGGTTTGGAACCCTTGTAATGGCCAAGCCAGGTGGATCCAATATAGTAATCGTTACAAGAGTAACGTATCTGTGTTTGCTCTCGGATACGAAAACAAACAATCTTGCCATACCTACAAAATCTTGAGGTGTTGGAATAATTACGACACAGAGCACCGAGTTGTTGGGTTTGAAATGTATGAGTTTAGTTCTGATTCATGGAGGGTTCTTGATGACGTCAATCCCGACTTCATCGTACAACCGAATGGCGTGTCTTTAACGGGAAATTGTTACTGGATAGACTTCGATGAATTACAAGAAGAAGAAATCTTAGTAAGTTTTGATTTTTCGACAGAGAGATTTAGGCGTCTGTGTCTTCCGTTTCCGACTTATGATGATGTAACTCTCTCAACTGTTTATGACGAACAACTTTCGGTGTTGCATCAGAGTTCTTTTGATAATAATGTAGACATTGAGATATGTGTGACGACCAATGAAAAGACTGATGAGACCAAAGTCTTGTCATGGAGAAAGTTCTTAGCAATCAATCTATACACTTGTCGTCCTCCTTTGTTTAATGTGAACGTGAGTTTCTTCATCGACGAAGAGAAGAAAGTGGCCGTGTGTTGTGATATAGGAAGCAGAGATGAGACCAGAATGATATTCATTATTGGGGAGTACGAATACAAAATAATCCGTTTTGGAAAATCTCCAAAAATAATACACTACCCATTTATGTTTAATTATGTTCCAAGTTTGCTTCAAATCCAGCAAGGTACAATAATAGCTAGACGTAAAAGAACATAACGAAATTAGTCCATGCATTCTTCTTCTTTTTTTTCTTGATCAATGCCGTTTGATTAATTAACTAATGAATTGGTCTATTTTTTATTTAAATTATTCTTCTTTGCGTTGCTTTTAGAGTTTCGACTAAAATAAGGATAAACCAGTTTTGTAAATTAATGAGTTGATCTGTTACATTAGAATCGACTGGTCTAGATCTAGATCGAGTAGATGGTATTCTGCCAAGCAATTAGGGTTCCATAGATATTCTGCATTGTTTGAAGAATAAAATCCCATTATCGATATTTATTACTTTATTTAATAGATTTGATAGATTTGAACACTGACATGAGCTTTCTATTTAGCAGGTAGGAAATTGACAATTTCCATTGAACCAGAGATCTGCCAAATGTCGAATTTAGTACCATGAATATTTGCACTAGTTATAAAGTGAATTATTATGTACACATATGATAAATTATATACACTGAGCTCTTTTCTTCTTAATATGAAACGAATGATTAACATTAATGATGCGCAATGAACCCCTAATTTGATCCATATCTACGAAATGCAAAGTGTAACATGTTTTATATAATAAGATATCTTGATTTGAGCCATAATTGTAAAGTCTACAAACAAATCAAGGAGACCATTTATGTTCCAAGTTTGCTTCAAATTTATATATATGTGCATCCCATTTGGAAATCAATCTATAAGTATATATACAGATACAAACTATACATATATTTTATTTACAAAAAAAAAATGAAGAGATTTTCTTGGGTTTTGCTACAGGGCCGATAAGGCACACCAAATAAAGAGCAAATACAAAGGTAGGGAGCGAATAAAAAGCTCTAATTTTTCAGAGGTGATTTTTATTTTTCTCCACCTTTTTTCTAATTAATGCAAATATTTGCATAAACTGAGCTCTTCAAATTTATATAATGAAAATAATTATTAACATATATGGATGGTGTACCATATCATAAATAAGTCGACTATAAATTTCTCTTTAGGCGAAAACACCAACACCTATGTTACTATCCCTTGCTCCGCCGAGGAAGTGCCCACCTCTTTTAATAGTCTTTCGTATAACTGAACCAACCCAAAATTAAATTAAATATATTTTTATCTTTAGTATTCTTGTTTCTTTTAATCCGAAACTGAAGATAAAAAGGCGCTATTAACATACCTGTCTATACAAACTTGAATCGCCATAAGATTTTCTTAGCTCAACTACGTTCAGTGACGGCTTTATCTCGAAAACCTTTATGTATTGTTATGATAAATATTTCTTTTATTAGTCAAATATCATTATTCAATAGTCTTAAATAGTGAAACTAATATTATGTAATAAGTAATATACCTCAGCTGTTACAGATAATCCAACTTGACCTTTCTGGTTCTTTTCTTCTTGCTTTACTTTTAACTGGATTAAAAAAATATACAGTTTAAAGTTTATGAAATCTACAAACTTAACATTCCTAGTAGGCTAAGGAAGAGGAAGAACACATATTTTGAAGACTCACCTTCGCGTGTTTCTTTTGTACGCTGAATCCCATTTCTGTAACGGCTGTTTCGATTTTCTCGAGTAAATCTTTTGCTGAGCTATTTGAAGTGAATCTTATTCTCCTCTCTGATACATTCTGAGAATGCAAAGTATAACAATTCTTTATTATACATTGTCTCAAGCAGAGGGCACGTCTTTCAAACAGAGAAAACAGAGTAAAGAGTCTTTACCTCTTGTTCAAAGAAACCAGACAGGTCAAGAAAGGAAGACATCCCGATTAACTGAAAGGCATTGATCACAGTCGGTGAATCACTTCCCTTCCCTTCTTCAGATCCCTACACCATTCAAAGTACAAACAGAGAATTGAGCACATTGAACTTGAATCAAATGCAACTGCAATCAAGAGTGAGGAGACACGATCTTACGAGTTCTTGGATTGAGAAAGCATCATCGTCCGTGTCAATTTCTTCTTCGTCATCATCATCGGGAATTGAAGGAATGTAGTCGTGCTTGAACCATTCACTGGCTTTAATACCTGCCACTGTCATCCTCGTGACTGCATTTGGATCGAGCATTCTCTTGATCATGGTTCTTGCACCTGGTGATAACCATCTTGGTATTGGTGGGTCTCCTTTGCATATCTGCAATAAATCAAAATCTTTTTTCAAGCTCGTTGCTTCACAACGTGTGTTGTCGAACATATAAGATCGGAGAGAAGAGGCGGTTTACCTTCTGGTAAAGAACTGCAAGGTTTCTATCGTCAAAAGGGAGACATCCGGTTAGAATCACATACAAGATAACACCACAAGACCATATATCAGATGCTGCACCATCGTAGCCTCTGTTGGCTAAAACCTCAGGTGCTACGTAATTAGGACTTCCACAGGTAGTATGTAGCAATCCGTCATCCTAAAATGAAAAAGCAAACAATTAGTCGGAACATCGATTCAATTCAACAATTCTCTTTCTGCTGATGTTAATGGTTTAAGATGATATTTCCAAGTACCCTAAAATGCTGAGGCAGAGCACTGAGGCCAAAATCAGTGATCTTTATATGTCCATTTGCATCAAGAAGAACATTCTCTAGCTGCAATATTGAGAAAATGTTGAATATCAGGGAATTATTTCATAGCCTTTCATTGTTTGGAACGCGTGAGAAGCACGGACCTTGAGATCCCTATGGAAAACACCTTTGCTGTGACAGTAGCTGATTCCATCGATCAGCTGCTGAAACATTTTTCTTCCTTCGGTTTCGGATAGCTTTCCTTTGGAAACCTGAGAGATATCAGAGTGTGATTTTAGCTTAAAAAATACACTCGTGACTAAAAAAAAAACAGCTTTTGCTTGGAGCAGAGAGGCTGGTGGGATCTTACAATTCTGTCGAACAATTCTCCTCCGGTGACACATTCCATCACCATATAAATCTTCGTTTTACTAGCCAAGACCTGCATGATGACCATAACGAAGCGGCTCATTAGTTTCAAGAAAGAAAACAACAAATAAAAAATAGGGAAATGTGAATTCTGAGGTAAGATGTTTGAGAATCCAAAAGATTGGTCCTCATAAAAAAACGAATAAAATTTAGAAATTCGACTTTTTCATTCATATCCAAAATTCCCAAAAGGCCAAAACCCTTTAGGTGTCCAATATTTACAAGAACACATAAATAATAAGTAACCAAAACACGACAGAGTTAGTCGCAACCTAGCTTAAAACGTGGACCACGTGTAAACAATATGTGAAATCCACAATCAGTTGCTTGAAACATAAAGTCAAAGATTGATCTCGTGTTACAAGGCAAAGCAATCAAAGAACTGAGATAATTAGAAGTCAACAAAAAACGTCCTCCATTTTTTAAACCCAAAGGTACAGCAATACTCAAATAATAATCTGAATATATATAATATAGTAATAATATCATAAAAAGAATAAGTAACGTATGCATAAGATCAAAGTGGGTCCATATAATAAAAGCTTAAAAAGGGTCCTAATATTAGGCAATTATAATCAGCGCCATATCCTGCATTTTTCACGACAGAATCTTAGGACCCACCATCATTTGAAAATGTCATATTTGAGTTACCGGCCAAGCCACCATTGTTTCGATAATGGAATAATTAATTTATAAAAAGTATATTTTTCGTTTTATTATCTATATATTTTTTAGAAATTTTGTTTTATTTTCTATATTTTTAAAAAAAAAATTATAGAAATTTTATTTAATTTGATGTTTTATGTATTTTGCAATATTTTTTATTAGTTAATTTATTTTTAGTTAGGTATCAAATAATATTTCAAATATAAATAAAATAGAATTTATGTAAGTTTAAATTTTATGTTTTTAACTAAAAAAATCTTATATAATAGAAGAGAAGAAGTATAATTTTATATAATTGGTGGCTAATTACCAACGTGAAAAACAAGCTAAAGGAACATGTTTGGGTACGATATTGATGACCAAATTTTACAATTTTAAAAGTGATTAAACCGAATGACTTGTAAGCTAACAACAATTTTCCAAGATTTGAGGTTTAAATCCTCTTCATCACCATTTGATAGATAAACAAAACAATGGAGAGATTAAAAATAGTGGATATCAGTGATTAAACAAACCTAATCTGACATCTAAATAACAAAAGAAACAGAATAAAAAAATTTAAAATTTTAAAATAACCATAAGCAATAATTCAGAAATTTGTTAGTTTTACTTTCTGACATACTCTGGTACTAAAGAAACAGAACCTACACCGCAAGCAAACAAAAGCATCCAAATTGCTATACTAATTAAATTAATCAAAGAATCATTCCATAATCCAAGAAGATTAGCTTAAATAATTACACAGACTAATGGATAAGAAAATCTGAGACGCGAACCTCATGTAATCTGACAATGTTGGGATGTTTCAGCATTTTCAGCGTCCGGATCTCTCTCTTTATCTGCAAGATTCAAACGAGCGCTTTTAAGAATTGGATCACACCAAATCTTTTTGCGATTTTCTCGCCTTTCGAAAAACGAGAAACCCAGAAAAAAAAAAAAATCATGTGAATTAGATCGGGAAAAAGGGGTAGATTAGATCGAAAAACGCGAAAATGAAAACCTGCAAGGAGAAGTTGAGATCGGCGATTCGAGACTTGTCGATGATTTTAACGGCGACCGATTGACCGGAGACGGTATCCTTAGCGAATTTGACTTTACCGAAATTACCCTCGCCGAGCGTCCTCCCGAGCTCGTATTTCCCCAGACGCATTCCCTTCCTCACCTCCTCCTCCTCTTGCTTTCTCACCATCCAATCACAATCCCGATCTCACCAATTTTAGTAATTTCCCCCCCAAAAGAAAACAGAGAACCAAATCGATCGATTGCTCGCTTGAATCTCTCCCGATTAGATGACTCGCTCGTTTCTAATTCTGTTCCGAAGAGGGAAGAAAGGTTATTATGTGGCTATGGCCTTTTAGCTGTGTTTATGTATGTGTGAGAGAAGGAGATATATATATATATATATAAATATAGGTGTAAGTATATTCGAAGAGACGTAGATTGGGAAGAAGAAGAAGAGAAGAGAAGAAGTGCCGGTTGAAATTGAAGAGAGGACGCCACTTCCCATTGCTTCCTCTCTTCCTTTTATTCTCATTTATTTCTGAATTTTCGGCCATTATTACTCACCAAATATTTTATTTCTTTTTTTGTTTCTTGTTTAACAGATTTTATTGGATAACAATAAACATATTAATCTGACTACTGAAATTGACACAGAAACAAAAATCTTATCAATAAAATAATAAAATATAAAAACATTTTCCAAAAAAAAAAGGAACTAGTTTTCTTTTCTTTTTTTGTCAACAGGAACTTCTTAGCTGATTAAACAAAAAAAGAATATGTACAACACAGGCAAGAGTAAATAACTTAAATATATGCAATCCACGTCATTTGCTGCACTAGTGTTATGTTGAAATTAAATAATTGATAATATAAAAGATTCATGAGAACTTTGGTTTTATATTAAGGCCCTGTTCTATTGTTCATTCAGATGGGATCCGGACCATCTGAATGAAAATGTAAATTAATGTTCGTTTAGTTTCAAAAATTAAAATTTATCCAGATGGAACATTTGGATGAATTTTAAAAAGTTAGACCAAATTTCAAAACTCATCTGGATGAACCTAATCGGTGCATCTTCATCCGGATGAGTCATCTAAATGCATCCTATAAATTTAAAATTTTAAAAGGACAAAAATACCCTTACATAAACAAAACAAAAAAAATGTAAAATTGCATTATCCAAAACTATAAACTAAAGTTTTTTTGTCAAATTCGCAAAACCGTATTTTTATGACAAAACCGTAAAATCACATTTTTTCATAAAACAACAAAATCATATTTTCCCGCCAAAACCGTAAAATCGCATTTTACCGCCAAAATCGCATTTTTCCACGGAAATCGCAAAATTGAATTTTTCCGCCAAAACTGCAAAATCGCATTTTCCCGCCAAAACCGCAAAATTTCATTTATCTTCCAAAACCACGAAATCATATTTTCCCGCCAAAACCGTAAAATCACATTTTTTTACCAAAACCGCGAAATCGAAATTTTCCGTCAAACCGTAAAATCGTATTTTCCCGCCATAAATGCAAAATCATATTTTTTCACCACAATCGCAAAATC